>JAOEGS010009342.1:104663-117614 GCA_025447755.1 Corythornis vintsioides | reverse complement strand
AGTTCTCATCAATGCTCTGGAGGAACCTACTGGACTGACTGTGTCTGGATGTACAATTTTCCCAGCAAATGTCAGGGAACTATGCATTAATACAGTATATTCTGATGTGCTGCTGCATCTCTTCTGTATGTGGTGGAAAGTGGTGAGATTTTCTTTTTGTTCCAGTATTGCCCAATTGGCATTTAATTGTCTTGGAGTTGGGAGGGGGATTAGTTGTGTATATTACAATACAAAAATGTATTTATTGCTTCCAAGAGACAATCTGAATTGAATCATTTCCACACTCTGATGTTCTGTAACTACTTAAAGCTGGGTCTGACATCTTGCTCAGGAGACAGAAAGCTCTGCTCTTCAATTGAAGGATGATCCATCCCACAGCTTTTTTTCTTTTGAGATGACTTCCTTGTTAGAGAATCTTTGTCTTTTGACCAGGTTTGTGTAGCTTGAGGTTCTGCTAGGGATTTTTTTGTCAGCAATTTGAGCAAAGGCTTAAAGCAGAAGCAACATACATAATCAATATTTTAGAGTTCAGAAAGTGTACAGGGGCCTGTATAACCTTGAGCTGGTTTATATCTTCTCCCTCTTTGCTCTCTCCTGGAGGTTTTCTGCCACTTCCCTAAGCCATTTCCCTAAGGCTACCTTTTATGCTCTCCAGATTGTGTGTATAAGCCATGCATTCAGGGAGGTAATGGAGGAGACAATGGAGCTTAACCCCTTGATTCCCCCCAAAATGTCAACTTACTACTAAGTGTACACAACCTTGAAAACATTGGTGGCTACTAGCCATTTCAAAGTGTTTGTCTACTTGGATAATTCTATTTCCAGTTTCTCATCACTTTGTTCTATTCTTATGATACATCAGTTATATGAAATAATAAAAATGGGAATATTCTGGTGCAGAACTGATCTCTTTTCATAGCATAACCATAAAACCTATATCACTTTTAGGAAGGTATTTTTAAACCGAGATGATCTTAAAAGGGACAAAGAACTAAGATTAAGAAATGAGATGTGGATTCTTTTTTCACATCTGTCTTAGATTTTTGTGACCTTGAATGAGTCAACTTTCCTTTCAGCATTGTGCCAGTTAAATATTTATATTTTCTCTTGAGAGTGTTGTTAAGCTTAATCTTTGAAGTGTCTTGAGATTTTTAGAGGGAGGAGAAGCTATGTATGCTGAATCTGGAGGATAATTTTTGATGGTTTATGAGAATAATATATAATAGTCTAACTCTCTAGAGCATACATAACTTCCTTAAGAAATATTAAGATGAAATAGTCTGCTACAAATTTCTGGGCACTAGAGACTTGCAGTATTCACAGGCTATTTCTTTCCATTATCCTCACCAATAAGCACATGGTTTTCCAATTGTGTGTTCCATTATAAGTTAGTGTCAACCCTTCAGAAAGACTTCTACTTTAATCCCATTATGGATAAATAAATCTCTTGCTTTGCCATAATTTAAAGGGAGCAGCTGCTTTTTAGCGTTGTAAGTCAGGGAACAACTTGTACTTTGGAGACCCACAACTTCTTTTTAGCACTCTGCATTAGTAGCTTTGTAGTGCCCTGTGAAGCATCACCTTAAGAATGTGCAAGTCTCTTGCCTGCTTTACTGCTAAGCAAATCTATGATTTCAAACGATGGGAGGAGCAGTGTGTTTCCAAACCAACAAGTCAGGGTGCACATGGAACTGATGGGAGTTCATCTGTTGGAGGAACAACTGGGTGGTTACACCTTTGATGTAGCCAGTGGTGTGAGTCTGGTGTCACTCTGAGATTCACAGAATCAATCAGACCAGCAGCAGAAGCTTGATGGAGACAGCATGCTGCCTGCTTAGTGTGGTGGAGATGAGCTGCAGCCAAACTGAAGCTCTACCTAATGTGACACCTGATAACTGGGGCAGCTGTTACCACTGGATTCAACTGTGCCAAGCAGAACCACTTCAGAAAGCACAGGTTTTTGCCAGAAAGCATTTTTGGAGATGAGCACAGCTGTATGAGCTGTCTTGGTTTCAGTGAAGGAGAGGAGGGGGAAAAAAGAAAGGGTGGTTTACATTTTTGTGTTTCATGCAAACGTGTCTATGATGAAAATGGATAGGCTGGATATCATCTGTCTAGCAGCCTTTCATTAGAAGTTTTCTCATTCTAGCACTCTATATAGAATGCCTAAAATAAGATTATGGGTGCACCTGAAATGCTTTGGTGATGTACAAAGGCACACAGAGTTAGTGTTTGGCAGCCAATGTGCACTTAAGTCATAAATGCCTCCCCAGTGCAGCATGGTTAGCAGAAGGCTGTGCTTGCCATTACTGACATGGGCTTGGGCTGCAGCTACAGAAACAGGAGCTGAAGAGGTGATGGATGAGGGAGGAGGACAGGTTAGCCTTTTTTTATCTGTGTTTCTAGTTTGCTTTAGACCATGATAATTAATACTTACTAGCAGACCTGAATAGATTTATTAATATTGCATGACCTTGTAAGAGCAGATATTTGGCCTGGGCAGTGTAGCTGCAGTGATACTTAAAATGAATGTAGAAACCAATAATGAGTCTTCAGCTTTTAGCTTAGTTCTTCAGCTTAGATTCTCTTGGGTTCACTTGTGTATCAGCCAAAAGAAGAATCCAAGTTAGTGACCTTTTGCTCAGTCAGGCAGAATGACCTAGTAAATGCCAAGTATGTAATTAGGGCTTATTAAAATCAGCACTGATTGAACAGTTAGGATTCAATAAATGAAAATAGGAGTCTAATGTCCTTGTTGGCCCAAGCAAAGCATTTCACTAAAAGAGTGGCTTTTAAGTCTCTTGTTACAAGCCCAAGCTATTCTCATAGTACCTTGGTTCCACTCTGGTCTGTGTAGTGCTGACTGGCAAGGAGGATGCATTGCTGAACCCCTGGTAAGAATAAATGTATTGTTGTTGAAAGACACACTTAAGAAATAAATTCTGAAAATGGGGATGTTGATGTTGCTATGAGTTTTTAACCATGAGAACCATTTCTTTGTAACAGATACCAAAATGTCTACTGTTTGTTCAAAACTTTTAAAATATTTACAGATTTGGTGATAACGCTGTTCTGAAGTGATCTTTGCTCTTTGATGTTAAATTATGGAGTTTTTATTTTGAACTCAAATCAAAAATGTTCCATCAAACTAACAGAGAAGCTTCAGTGTGTAAATGTTCTTTTTGGTTTTTTTCCCCAGTAAGTCATGGAGACAAATTAGCTTAACCATGATACTGCATTTCTAATATTAGAGGAGTCTTTTTTTAGAGTGCTGATGTCTTGTGACCCTACTAGATGATGGATGTGCAGTTGTTGGAAAGTTGTTTTTTTTTCTGAAACTATTTTGACAAAAACATTACCTAATGTAATGAATATTGCTCAGAGTAGTATAGAAGACCATGGCTGGACAGTGTCATGTGGTATCTATAGCACTAGAATCTTGGCTGTGGGAGATTAATAGCACTCATTAGTTTGAGGGTGGTTTTGTGTTCTCTTTCCAGCTAAGTATTAGATTGCTAAGCGTGATTTTTCTAGTGTGAAATGGGTTAGCATTAACCTAAGGCTTTTCTGATTGTAGAAAGGCCTCAGTGCTCTTTAAAGGTTGAAATAATAAGACCATAGTACACTGGGTGGCTGGAGGTTTGCTGTGGAAAATATGAATTGCCTGGTTTCTTTTCTTTTAGAAGTAAGAATGGGAGTGCTGTTTGCTTGACTGCCTTTAGAGCTACACGTTTTCTGCCTTCTTTAAGAGCAAGTCAAAAGAGGGGGATTACTTGAATATAAGTAGCCTAGAATATAAAGAGGATTCCTAGCTATATAATGTGGCTTCTGCTTTCTGAAGGAGGGCTGAGCAATGCTATTCACAGCACTGGCTATTCAGAACCATCAGCTGAAGTAGGGGGAGAGCTGGGTGAGACATGCTGATAAAACCCTGCTGAACTGTTCAACATCTCATTCTGCTTGAATCTCTCTATATTGATTTCATTATTTCAATACTACTTTCTAACATTTATTTTAGGACAAGACCAGAGTTGTGTCTCCTATTATTGATGTAATTAATATGGACAACTTCCAGTACGTGGGGGCGTCAGCTGATTTAAAAGGCGGTATGTACCTGTACTGGAACACAACTGACTCCAGAGCAAGCAGCAGACAGCAGGACTCAAAGCTCATAATCACTGCACTTGTGGAACTGGCAATTAACATACTGTTCTTCCCTTTCTTCTATCTAGTTTTCAGTTTCTGCAGGTCACTTGTTTCTAGGCTTGGATTTTAATTGGCCTTACATAACCCTTCTGCTTTCAAACAGTTTATCTTCATTATACTAATTCTGACAAGTTTATGCTGCCTTTTACCAATGGTTAAGATTTGCTCCAGTATTTGTAGGATTCTGTAAAGGTGTAGGAAGAAGCCTATGGCCGAAGCTTATGATTCTCTTTTTAGGCTTTTATTGCTCACTAGCTTAAAAGCCCATCAACAGTGTAGTGCCTATGAGCTTTATTTAAGATGCTGATTTGCTTTAGAAAAACAAACAAACAAAAAAACACAACAAAACTGCTGAATAAGCAGAAAGCTTTTGGAATTATTGAAAAAATAAATGTTCTTGTTAGCCATGATCTGTAATTGTGAAGAATAACACACGACCACAAAAATTTGTGTTTACACTTTTACTGTTAAAAAATTGTCCATAAATTGAGTCTAGATGTACTACAGTTTCACTGTGTCTAGCTGGTGTAATTTGTTGACAGCAAACAGTAAAAAGACTTGTGAAGCCCTTCATAGAAATTTAAAAAAATTAAAATCCCCTCCCCTTTTCCAAAGGGAGGGAAGGCAACCAAACACTAAAATCTTTAGTCATTATAAGGTTTTAAAACTTTTTTCATGGTTAGCAAGAATCTAGCATTTAAAATAGCTGGTATCTGCCCATTCCCCATCTTTCCACCCTCTTTTTTTTCCTTCTTTTTGAAATAATTGTGCCAACAACCCTGGAAACTGCCTTGATGAAGACACAGAATGTAAGATGAGCCATGATATAGAAATTATGCAGTGTTGTTCCCAGTGTTTCAGCTTTTTTTGGATAGACTTTGAGTGAGAGAGGAAACAACAATTTTTAACCCGTTCTTTTGGTTACTAGTCCCTAACTGGCCACCAAGCATTGTTTCAGTAAACTAAAATAAAAGCAATATTTGCATACAGATGCACATGCTTCAAGTTCATCAGTTATCTGGAGGTGAGACGTTCTTTTAATTAACGTTGTGAAAAAACACCTAGAGTGAACATATTCACAGTATGCTAATGTATAGTTCTGTGTTATTATCTCTGTGCCAGCTTTATTAAAACCTTACAGCTTTGAGCCAATCTATTCATTATACCCTGAGTATGGAAATCCCTATACCATTATGTGCCTGTCATTGTTGTCTGCAGTAGGAGGAGGAATTCTTTTCATTGTACCCTTCAATTGGTTCCTGCAGGGTTCATGCTCTTTAATTCTTCACAAGTGAAGGGGGAGAAGATTGAGAGATCATTTCATTTGTTACTGCTTTTCATGCTTCATCTTTGGAACTGCATTTCCAAATTTGTTATATATATATATACACACATATATATACATTTATATACATACATCTATTTTTTTTTTGTGTTGTTTTTTTTTTTTTTAAGTGCTCATTTTCTCCCCTTATATACAATATATACAACAGAAATAGATTTTTAATTTTTATTTGTTTGTTTTAACGTCATGCAGCCTTCATACTTCTGGACTGTGGAGTTAACAATAGAATTTTTGCACATACCAGTGTTTAAAGCTATTTGTGGGTCTGCTGAAATGTGAATGATCTCTTTCTTTCGAGTTCCCAGAGGACAGATTAGCATGTTAAAGGCACTACAGCATTTGACATTACAGGATAATTTCACTGGGGCCAAGTCTAAACATGGAAACCAAACTCTGCTTTCAACCTTATGTACAGTATCAGTGTGGCTGGAGCACGGAGACTTGAGACAGCTGGGACTGCATTTGTGCCTGCTCTGCTTTGAAAGGACTTAAATCACCCAAGACAAGCAACCCAGAAAATGCTATGAACTTTCTAAAGCAGACAGGGCTGAAATAATTCCCAAGTCTGGCCAATACTAAATCCGTGCAATTCATGTCATAAAAGTTTTTGTTGGGAAGGGCTTTGCAAAAGTGTTTATGCTGCCCTGAGAAACACTTCAACTATTGGAATAACTGTAGTTAACTGAGATCTAATAATTTAGAGTATGCCTGTGATGCAGTTTACACTAGATAGAATTTCATACTGGATATGCACTTGTGTTTAAAAATACTCCTTTTGTAGAGTTACTGATATTATCTCATTGAGTGCAGATTTTTCCCAGAGTCAGTGAAAATGGAGATTGGAAACCAGTTTTTATGGGTAGACAATTTATACACTTGTTCAGAGTTGGTATGGAGTGCTGTGTTCCAAAAGAGACCCCTTGTGTTCACTGGAATATACATAACTATTTGCTGGAGAACAGTACAGGGAGGGTTTTAAGTTCTCCCAGATGCAAGTAATTTAGCTGGGCATGTATGATGAAATGTGACTTCTTAACTGCATGAAAATATTGGAGATTATTTTACTTTTTATGCTGCAGGCTCTGCAATGCTGTTGATTGTAAGCATTTTACTGTTTTGCTGCTTGGAGTTTTGGAGTAGTTAGTCTTTCATTTTTACAGTGCAGCACTTCATGACATACTCAAGCATGGAGAGAAAGAGTTGGTGTGCATGCTGGGAAGACTTCAGGATGCTTTCTGTATTGTGGATTTGATAAATATCTTGTGTGTGAAAATGAAACTGTTCAGTTTTCACCTCTCAGCATCAGGCATTACTATGCACATTGATAGATGTGCAGACACTTTGTAGGACTGAATTGTCTATTTTAGCTTTTTCCCATCTTGGTAATTGCTTTATCTTGATGTTGGAGAAAACTTTTGATATCTGTGCACCAGAAATCTGGAAATCATTAATTGCATGACTTCATAGGATCTAAGTGTTTTTTGGCAGCAGGCAGTCTGTCTAAGGCTGATTTGCTGGGAGAGGGCTCTGGACCTTCTGTAGTTTATTAATAGATATTCATGCTTTTTGGAACGGTGCAGCACAAAACCTGTTATGGAAATGTTTCCTATAGGGAGTTTCTTATACCAGCCTAAAGGAAGTAATTCAAATTGTTGTCAGGTAGAGAGCTGCTGTAGGTGACTTACTGCTCTTGCCTGCTCTAGTGATCTCCACATGCTCCTGTACTTAACTCCTAAAGGACCAGAGCAGTTGTTGCTGTGTGTACACACATAGATGTGAATATATTGGTTTTCCAGCACTTCCTCAGATTTCAGAAATGCTGCACTTAGAAGCATGAAGTGGGAAAGCAAGAAGTTAAATCAGTGTTAATAGGTGGGAGCTACATAACCTGTTGTGACCTTCATGACAGGGAGCTCCTGCTGATAAAGGAGTACCAAGAGTCATGCATAAAGCCTGTGTAATCAGGAATATGTGATCATTTGGTATGAGTTGAAATGCAGTTGTACAGTAAAGATTGTTGGGAGCATTTGTAATGGCTGGAAGATCTTCCTATTATTTTCTGTTTGACATAAGGGTATGGGACACTGAAATAATACATAAGGCTTTTGCTTTGTCACTTGTTGGCTGGGTTTCTTACTTTGTGTAATAGATGGCAACAAGAGAAATCAAAGTTATTTTGTATTTCAGGATACTTTTTTAATGTCCTTTCAACTTCTTTACCTTTCATCTGGACTCATACTTATTTGTTTCCTACCCTAAATTTTTAGAAGTCCAAATTATTAATTTAAATTACAGTATCCAGTGTTTTCAGTCAACACTGTTACTACAGGTTGAATATGACCAGGACCCTTTTAACATCCTACTCTAATATTTTCTTCTTGAAGGCTTTGACTGGAACCTGGTATTCAAGTGGGATTACATGACACCAGAGCAAAGAAGAGCAAGACAAGGAAATCCAGTTGCTCCTATAAAGTATGTCTGTACCACCACTTCTCCCTCAAATAGATGTAGTTTGCAACTAAATGAAGTTAGAAATTATCTTCTCTGAGTCTGCAAGGGGATCTTTGCTATAGTTTCCATTAACATTATATTTAATTCATATTTGTGTAGCATTATGAGACTCAGAAATAAATTGTATTTTAAAAAAATACTTCAAAGCACACTAGTAAATTATTTACCTATAACAAAAAGTAGATGTCACTTTGTTTAAAGTTGGTATGTTTTGAGGTCTAAAAATACAGCTTCACTTTTAATGTTTCATTGCTGACACAAATTTCCACCCTTTACATAAAGAACTTGTGAGCCAAATGGAGATTTGGAAACACTCTCAGAAGGCTCTCACAGCACTATATATGCCATGGAAATGTATGCAGACAACATTTGAAGTGATAGATATAAAATTAGTTGCATTCAAAACCATTGCAATTTTTTTTTACAATGAAGTATTAACTTTGAGATTCAGATAAATTACCTTCCAGTCCATGGCTTTGTAAAGTCTTTAATTTTAATTTTATTTTTCTTGTTTAGGACACCTATGATAGCTGGTGGCTTATTTGTGATGGACAAATCCTATTTTGAAGAACTAGGGAAGTATGACATGATGATGGATGTTTGGGGTGGAGAAAACCTAGGTATGTATATTATTTATTTGTCTTTGGATCCCTCTTGAAAGAAAGCAGGTTTCATCATTGCCTTTGATGTCACAGTCATGCTCTTCCAGATTTTGTGCAAAAGAGGGTTAAAACCAGAGTTAAAACTTCACACACGTTATTGGCAAAATATAAAATGTTTGTTTTAATCAAAGTAACATAACAAGGTAGGAATTATGTGTTAAATATGAGAGAATAAGAGTATTTGTTTATTATGCAGTGACATTTTTTGTAATGGAAGTTGACTGATAAAATAAAAATACAAGATATAGATAGGCAATTACTTTCAAAAGTGCTATCTTGTTTGAAAGTCATATACTTATCTAAATTTACTGATTAAAATACAGTCATGTTTAAAAGGTGGCAATTGAAGCTCTGCTTTTAAGTGTTGCTGAATTGTGAGAAGTGGAAGACTCATTAGTTCAATGCTCTTATGTACATCTTAAGAAATCAATTAAGACTCAGCCAACTGAAAATTCATCTATTTCTTAACATTAATAATAATAATAAACTGCTTGGCACCTGAACTTTTTTCAGTTTTTAAATGTTATAACCCTACTTTATCCCTATGAGATAATTATGGTTGAGAAGGGTTTTTTTTCTGTAATTCATTATTTTCAGATGTTCAAGTGAATGATTTAGGGAAGAGGGAGGAGGAGCTGAGAGAACTTTGTGCTTTAACCACTTCTTCTTTGCCCTGGTGGTTGGGTCTGGCTTTAGTAGGGTTGTTCAGTTTTGTTGAGCTGGTTTTTTTGGCTCATTGCATTGCAGTATACAAAGGTTTTTTCTCCAGTTTAGACTAGTAAACTTGTATTTAAGAAAATTTGGGAGGAGCAGGACTCTACAACTTCTCAAAACTTCTTATCTGTCATTAATTTTGTTTTTTAGGGTAGAGATGTATCTCAGCCATTCTGAATAGCAGGTTTTGGGACCAGTTCTAAGGACAGAAACTTCTGTACTGCACATGCTAGCTGTGAAATCCTGAAATACCTTGAACTTGTAAAAACCCATGAGTAATTTGGGTTACTGAAATATGCATGTGGAAAATGTCTGCTCTGTGCAGCACACTAAGTATGGAGGCAACTAAGTTTTTAACACTCCTTACAGGAGCTTAGAGGCTGAAAGAGGCATCCTTACAGTCCAGTCTCTGCCCTTTGTATGCAATACTCAGGAAAAAAGTGTATGTATTTTGAATTATTACTTTCTGTGGTTTCCCACTATTTTGGCTGCATACTACTAAATTCTATTAATATGAATATAGCAATTTTCCATTTTTTAAAATGTCCTGGAAAGCCACTGGATAAACTCACTACAGCAGTACTCACACTCACACTGAAAACCTAGTGCTCTAGTGCCACTAGAGCACTTAAATATTTGATTAACTGCAAGCATGTACTTGAGTGACTGAGTTTCTCTCTGAAAATTTAGCAGCTGCTTTTATGCTTTAATAATTGAGGCCTTGATAGCAGGAAAGGGCACAAGGAACAGCTCATCACTTAAGGTGAGAAGACAGCATGCAAAAAGCTGTTTATGTTGCTCCTGCTGCATTCTGTTCACCCTCCTCCATCTGAAGGAGGAGATGGAGACTTTGGGGTGCCTTTTTCTCTGCTCTTTGGAAAGGCAGTCAGTACAGCAGGCAGCAAATGATTTGTTCAGAGCTGCCAGACTAACTGAAGATGAGTAAAAATCACATAGCACATGATTTAATTGGCAATAAATGATGCATGTACCAGATACTGGAAATCTGTGGTGCACACTTCTCAGACCTCTGTGCTGTCAAGCATATCTCTGGATCAGCAGCTTGATATTGCATGGAAATTCCCTCCTAGATGGACATGCAAGATAACAAAATAGCACTGTGTATTTATGCCTTATAAACCAGCATTTTTCCTTCAAGCATGTACAAAGCAACTGTTAGATGAGATTTTTGTTCTGATGTTGGTATGGTCTCAACTTCACAGTATCAGAATATCTGAATTGGCAAAGGGTCAGCTCTTGCCATGGACATGGGGCACATGTTCAGGTTGTTGCTGAGTGTACAGAACATGGATCAATGTCTCTCAGTCTGTCTTGCATTCATCAACTGCTTCTCAGGAGCTTTGCAGTGCTTTTGGATAAGCATAGGGGGATTGGGGTACATTGGAGCACTGGATGGACTATTAAAAGGTTTGAAGGTGCTGGAACTGTTTAGTTTGAGGAAGAGGAGGCTGAGGGGAGTCTTCATCACTCTACAACTGCCTGGAAGGACATTGTAGAGAGGTTGGTGCTGGTCTCTTCTCACGGGTGATTAGTGATAGAACAAGAGGGAATGGTTTCAGGCTGCAACAGGGTGGGTTTAGACTGGGCATTAGGGAAAAATTTTCCCTGCAAGAGTGGTCAGACACTGCCACAGGCTGCCCAGGGAGGTGATTGAGTTGCCATCCTTGCATGTGTTTAGGGGGTGTTTGGATGTGGTTTTGAGGGACATGGTTTAGGGGTGAACTTTGTAGAGTAGGGTTAATGGTTGGGCTTGATGAACCCAAGGGGCTTTTCCAACCTGAATGATTCCATGGTTCTATGGGTCTAATTTGAAAACCTAGCCTTTTCTTAATTTTGCTAAAAACAGGGGGTAAGACATTCCCTGTATTCTGTACTGGTGACATGTTACAGTAAAAACCCCAGTCTGTTACTGGGAGGTGTGACACAACCTCATGCAACTGCAGATGTCTGACCTGCTCTTCATGCCACTTGGATTCAAAACTGTGTCCACTGTGGCTGGTACAACAGCAGCACTTCTTGACTCCACTTCAGTGTGGCAGGAAAAGGCTTTGGCTTTGGGTTTGGGTTCTGGTTGTTGGTGTTTGTTTGTTTGTTTTCATTTTTAATGGTGTGCTTTTTCTTGAAAAATCCACACAGGCTTTAGAAGCCATGTTATTGCAAAGAATTATTTTGCTTCTCCCTATTTACCAGTCCTTTGTTGTCTTTCTAGAGCTATTTTACTTCATTTTCTGGGTTGTTTGGTGTTTTGTTTTGCTTTGTTTTTTTCTTGGCTTGGGCTCTTTTTTTTTTTTTTTGAGATTCTTCAGAATCTAAGCTGCCAGAAAATACACCTGTAGGTTTACTTTTCTGGGAATGTATGGAGGAAGCTGCAAATAATGAAACCATGAAAGATATTTCTAGATTCTACTAAAAACAAAAATATTTTTTCGATGCCTACATGCATTCAATAAATGACAGTAACTTTGGGGATTAAACCTTCAAAAAAATCATTAAAAAAAAAAGAAAAAGCTTCTGCACTGACCTTTATTTTTAACTAGAATCTCACTTCATTTTCATTTCAGAGGCATGTATGTCCTGATATCTGTTCCTGAGTGACTTGGTCTAGGTGCCCCTGCTCTGGCAGGGGGGTTGGACTAGATGATCTTCTAGCTCCCTTCCAACCCCTAATATCTATGAATATTTAAGTCTAATAGTAGATTTTGAGTATTTGTGTGTCTAATGGAGAAAGTCTTTCTCTTTAATTGCATATCCCTTGTCTCCTTTCACTAGGCTGACCCCACTGAGTAGAGCATCCCCTTACACTGGGCAAAGAATTATCTCAACTTTCCAGACAAACTCTCTATATAAAACTAGGCAAACTCCACTTCAAAGTGGCACAAGAAAATGTTACTCTTCTGTTTTCACAATTTGAGCACATGGGACCAGGTTTGAGCTAGAGCTGGGAAAGCCTGAAGTCTTCTAGCTAGGAGTAATTTATTCTGGTAGAAACATAAAAGGGCTTTTGTTATTAACTTGTTATAATAGAAGCAGTGACCAGTATTTACTGTGATTCTCTTTGGGTTGGTTTGTTTGTTTGTTTGTTTGTTTGGGGTTTTTTGTCTGTTTGTTAGGGGTTTTGTTGTGGGATTTTTTGTTTTGTTTTCATTCTAAGATCAAAATAAAAGGTGTAAGACTGAAGTCAGTGCTGTGAAAAATGTGTAGAGAGAATGTCATGTTCAGTTCCTTTAGAAACTATTTTTGTGTGTTGTCCTGTATTGTTTCAACTGGAAAAACAAGACTAAGTTACTGGCAACAACAATATTAGCATTAATATTTTTGGATGTTGCCTGGTTGGTTGGTTGGTTGGTTTTGTTTGTGTTTTTTGGGAGTTTGTTTGTGTGCCTATGTGTGTGTTATAGTTTGTTTTGGTTTTTTTTCTAGGCAGACCATCAAGAAGATATGCTCTCTAACCCCTGCTTTTGAGAGATTTTTTAATTATTATTTCATTTTAAT
>JAOEGS010009342.1:81487-104563 GCA_025447755.1 Corythornis vintsioides | reverse complement strand
AATTAATGTAATAAAACCAGTAATGCTGGTTTTATTACTTATTTTGTATATATGGGAGGAAGTCTTCAGGGGAAGAAAGGACAGCTATGAAGTCATAAAAGTTAGACACTGACTTTAAATTAGATCTGTTAATTATTTTTTTATCTGTGGAAAGATACTGAATGATGATGAAGAGGCTTGAAATGAAAGGTAGGAGCTCAATAGCTGGTAGCAGCTGCTGGACCAAAGGGGAGGTCATCAAAATTCCCAGTGCTACTGGAAGCATCCTTCTTATTGTGCTTCTTCTGAATGAGTGAGGAAAACTTCTCTGTCATTGTGCTGTCTATAGCCTTCTGTTCACACAAGTTGCAGCTTTGCTCAGTCTGACTTCAAGATTTACTTGCTATGAGCTCTTCCACAGTGTTTGTTACCTGCTAAGGGAAGGTAGCACCTCCAAGCACTTGATTGGTGTCCATTGTGTTATTCCATCTTTAGCTGAAAAAAATTTCTTACAAGCTGGATCATTAATTTATCTGTTCCTACCTTTGCTTGCCCTGTAGACAAGACACTGGTAGCACGTATGGACCTAACTGAGCCTTGCAAATTGCAGTGTGGTTTATCAATTTAGGGATTGCTGGTAACCTCAGATAAGACAAGGCATGCAGTTTTGCTCCCAAATGTATGTAATTATTTCTCCTAAGCTTGGAGAGTACTAAATTCTTAGCTGTGCCTTTGCTTATCCTCGAATTTCTCAGAAGACAATCAAAACAATCTTATTGATCTTCTCAGCAATACTCACTAAAAACCTTCCTGTCCATGGCATACTATGAAATTACAGTAATTTTTTTATGTTGGTCTTTCATGTTTCTGTTTCAGAGATCTCATTCAGAGTTTGGCAGTGTGGTGGGAGCCTAGAAATCATCCCTTGCAGCCGAGTGGGTCACGTGTTCCGCAAACAGCATCCTTACACCTTTCCTGGTGGCAGTGGTACTGTGTTTGCAAGGTAAGTGTTAAGTCTCCAGGTAAATAGCAAAATGTCGAATTGCTTCAGATGATCAGCAGGTGGCAGTAATTTCATTTTAAGGATACTCTTTTTAGAAATATACGTAATATTATCTAGCACGGAAAAATAATAAAATGAAATTAATGTATTTGAGGCAACTACACAGAGCCTGAGAGTTGAAAAAGGGAAGCTTCTAGTAGACACAGCCTGAGATCTGAAAAAGAAGCAAATGCTTAGCTTGACATTCTGTCTGTTTTGAGAATGTGATTATTTTGTTTTAAAGAAAGTTTTATTTTCAGAACTGTTTCATAAGTCTTCATTTTATAGGAACAGTTTTGTCATTCATTAAGGGCCAGAATCACTGTTATAAATATGCTTTGCTTGCTTTTGTTAATGCATGTTCACTGTGATATGCAAATGATGATGCAGACTGATTCTGACATTTGTGCTAGTCTTCTGGCAACTTAATTCTGTATTATATTTGCCTTTCCTGAGCTATGTTTAAAAATGCTTTTTCTATAGGCCTAAGAGCTGGCAGAATTGAGGGCTTAGATGCATAAGGACATTAATTTCACTGTTGATATGACATACAGACTGAAATACTGAGCTGTTTCCTCAGTTTCTCCTCTATAGAATGAGAATAACAATTCTGATTAATGTTCATAGTGGGTTTTTAAGTAATGTGGCTGAAGGTGTTGCATGAGTGGATGTTTTGGCCAAGGCTCTGTCAGTTGTGGAAGCTGAAGAACCACTGTAGGTTTTCTTTTAGAGACATGGACTTGGGGGCAAAGAAGTAGAAATCTCAGCTAAAGGTTTTATGGTTAAGACCTGCAAATAAAATGGTTTGTTTATGCTTGAACCCAAACTCTGTTTAACATGCAGCAACACAGAGTGCAGATGTACTTAAATTCTTGAGGATGCTTTAGGCTGCCAATACATTTTGACTTCTGCTTCACCTTAGGTTGAAGAATCTCTCTAGGCTGTAAGTCTTCTATGCTGGTGATGCCATCAAGATAACCCTGATTAATTTAGTAGTCTGCTGAAATGAGGTCAATGACCAGTTCTTCCAGTAATTATAACAGGGATTTTTCTGGGCCCCTATTCTTTGAGACATGTAATTTATGTTAAAGTGAAAAATGAATAATAGTACTTATGGGAAAACAAAATCTAGCAATGAAATACTCTGTCTTAATGTATCACATCTTTATTCTAGTACCTGTAGTGTGCATCAGGAGGACAGAAAGATCTAACCATTAAACTGTATTATGTAGGCTTAGGATGCAACTATTTTAGTTTCACAGTAGGCTTTAAAGTGGCATTGACATAACAAGGAGCAAAAAATGTATAAATTGTGCAGTTTTCCAACTCCTCCACAGTTTTTCTGTCTTTGGGTTATTGCCAAGGTGCTGCTTTTCTTGTAATGTAAATAGGGACTTAAACACTGCTCAAGAGATAAGTAGGTAAAAGGTGTGGCTTAATGAATGCAAGGTTAGAGCAGACATCAGAAGTGCATCACATGGGCAGAGGATCAGGATTTGTGATTGTACTAGGATTAAAGCTTTTGGATTTTGCTGTGAATTGAAACCATCACTGTGGTCATTCGTGTGTCCTGACAGTTACTGTGACAGCTTTTTTCAAAAGCTGAATTTTGTTTTCCAGTCATTTGTGTTCAAAATTACTTTGAAAAGAGATCCTTTGTGTAGTTGAATGGTGTGGGCATCTGAAGTCTGCAAACTAGTGTCTTAGGTACTTGCATCATTTTCCAGATCTGCCTTTTTCTGCAAGTGGTTCAGTACCTGTCTCCATAGCTGTCCAGCTGTCTTAGATTCTGAAATGCCATTAAAATTCTTTGTTTTGTCAGAATTTTTTTTGAATTGACCTAGAAAAGTTGCATATCACTTAAAAGCAGGGTTGACAAGTTAATGTATATTCAAAGGTTTCATTCTGATCAGCTTTCTTGGGTGTCAAACCAAGGTAACAGAATGCCTTTATCAAAGCTAGCAATGAGAGAATGAGAATCCTAAGGTAATGGGATGCAGGAGATGCAGGTGTTGTCAGGTATGTGCAGGACCATGATGCCAAGAAACTTGGTGTGTGGAATCTATGCTGGTCTTGTAGTCAAGACTTGGTGGTCTGTACTGTCCTCTGTCCTTTCCCTGTATGCAGCTTGGTCTGGAGTGCTTTGGATAAGCATCCTGTTTTTAGCTGACTAGCCAGTATTGCTGCCTTTTGGCAGCCAAAGAAATTGGTGATTCTGGAGCAGAGACTGAAAGCCCTGTGCCATTAGAAGGGACACCACGTCCTGGCTGTCTGGTGTGGGCAAATACAGGCAGGATTTGTTAAACTCACATGCACTGCCTTCACACACCATTTCAGACCAGCCAATAAACTGTTCAGATCCCATCTGCTCCATGCCAGGTTACCCCTGATGGCTTGCTGCCAAATGGCATGAACTGGCTCAGCCCTGAGTGCTGAATGCACCCTCTGCTGAGCTCCTCAGTCCCTGCCTCCTTTGGGGTCTGATTAGTTTAGGCTGCTCTCAGCATCCACACTTTCCATACTCCTGTTGCTCCAAGTCTGAGCTGTGATCCCTGAGTATGGGCTGATGCAGGGGTGCATTCAGGCCTTGGAAATGCCTTTGCAGTTAGTGACCCCTGCAAACAGTCGTTCTGCCACTGCTGAAACTGAGCAGGCAGCAGGAGCAGGTGCTGAGAGGCTGGCTGACAGTGGCACGGGCCTGGAACTGTAAGTGAAAGCAAACTGAAATAGCTCTCTCATCTGTATTGAATGGGATTCTGCTAAATAAAAAAACAAAACAAAACTGAATCTTTGCATGGAAAAAATCAATCATCAAAGCAAAAAGTGATAGAGGACTGTCTTGTGACTTTTTCTTGCCTACATCCTTCTCTGTGATCCACAAGAACAAACTGACTTTTATTCTGAACATTTTTCTGTCTTTTGAATTGGAAAATCATGTTAAAGAAGTTACTGGCTGACTGAGTTTACTCCAGTTGCTTTCGATGAACTTACTGCCAAATGTAAAATAAGCTTCAGAGCATGGCAATTTCAAGTGAAATAAGACTTAATTTTCTAAGCATAAAATTATGAACAATAGAAGTAAATGAGTTTTAAATGGAAGCCAGGGAATGGAAAAAGGCATTACCCTCTTGCAATCAAAAGGAGATTTAAAGACACCAGTTACATAAAGGCAGGAATTTTAGAGATGTGCTTGATTAGAAATAAAGAATTTGGGTTAGTGTTTTTCACATGTATTGCAATAATTAATCTCTCTTGAGTTTTAAAGCATTAAAAATATCTTCTAATAAGTGGTTCTCCTCTGTTACCTCAGTTACAGCAGACTTTCTTGGTTCATAGCCTTAAATGTCACAGCAGCTTATGCCTTTTTTGGAACTTTGAATGCTTTGGTGGTAGGAATAAGAGAAAGACTGAAAATATCTTCCTTATGTTAGCATATTTGTTTTCAGAAAGGTAAAAGACATTATTAAATACTGCCAGTTGTTGAGATTTTATGCTTCCAATTAGCTTGCTTATCCATGTGAATTTGTCTTGTGTCAGGTTTTTTCTTATAAAAAGAGAAAAACCCAAACAACAACCTAACAACTTCCATGAAGTTTTCAGAAGGAACTTGAAGATATCTATTAAATTGTGACTGGAAACCCGAAGCAGTGATGAGTGTGGAAAAGGCATGGATTTCAGTTATGCTCCTCTCCAATGGTTTTCTATCACTTCATTCGTTAATAGGGAATCTTCTGTCCTGAGGCACTCGACTGTGTAGTGCTAAGAGGGATTTAAATCAAGCCAAGGATAAATGACATAGGTTACATTTTCTCTAGCTGCAGTTAACCTGTGTGCTTCCTGTCCCCAGAAATACACGCAGGGCAGCAGAAGTCTGGATGGACGAGTATAAAAATTTCTATTATGCAGCAGTGCCTTCTGCCAGGAATGTACCTTATGGCAAGTAAGTCACAAGTGCTTCTCTGTCCTTTTCATTTATTCTTCATGAGACAGCACCTTCTGAGGTTAAAGCAGTGCTAGCTCTTATCTCAAAGATACACTTCTATTTTTTTTTGAGTTTTCTGTGTATTCCTTAACAAATGTGAAGACAGTGGCCTGACTTTGAAAACCTCTTTTTTTCTCTCCCCCCTCTCACAGTATTCAAAGTCGAATGGAACTCAGAAAGAGACTTAGCTGCAAACCCTTCAAGTGGTATCTTGAAAATGTTTATCCTGAATTACGGTGAGTTTTGGCTGAATCAGAGATAGAATGGAGTTCTCTTTTTTTCATTCCCCAGTATCTATCCCTTTCTCCTTCCTTGAGTGTAAAAGATGTGTTTTAATTTGTTTGTGAAAGCCTCATGCAGGTTTATTTGCTTTTGTTTTTTTAGTTCTATTCCTAAAGACCCATTTTTCCCCTAGTAAGCAGTTGGTGGATTCTTTTTTTTTTCTTTTTTTCCTTCTTACCTCAACTAGAACTGCAGTAGCAGGTATTTTAGAGACCAGTGTCCAGAGGGCTCAACTTAACAGAGCCTGAATTTAGTCTCCTACACCAGCCATTTGCTTAAAAGTGCAATGTTCTGGATCCTGTTGTTGTCCCTTTTAGAGCTTTTGCCTTCACCCAAAGGGCTGTGTCTCAGTGCAGTACAGGCACCAGGTCAAGGAGGCTGCAGACAAGAGGCCTTACTAGTTTGGCAGGGTGGCTGCATAAGACTGAGAAGCTGAGTCTTCTGCTTTTTCTTGTCACTTTGCCACTGGCTAATCACTGACTTCTGGGGAGGGCGAGAAGAGGGAAATGAGGGGTGACTTTACTAAACAGTTTCACTGCATCCCAGTGACAAAGCTTTGAAGAGAAACACTTTTTGCAAGGGTAAAAGGGGTTTTGTTCAATAGCCCGTTAATAAGTATGTCTGTCAGGTCTGAGTCTGTAATCTAGTTTCTCTGCTGCCAACCTCATAGTGGTAGAGTAATGGTATGATACAGTTGTGTGGCTTATAAGAGTGTTGGTGTGTTTTCCTGGAGGCACTTCTTGTCAGTAGAGTCAGGTAACTGCTAGTGGCATACAGGCTTGGAATGTGACAGCACCAGCCACTGCACCCCAGTGAAACATGCACACAACTACTCCTGCTAAACAGCCTCATAAACTGAGATGGTGCTGAGGAAGTGAGTTATTCTTTATTTTCTCTTAAAAGTGCCAGGGGATATTTATTTATTTTTTGTTTATTTGTCAGAAAAAATATGTCTTGCAAACTCTTCTGGAAAATGTGCTGCCATAAGCATTACTTAAGTGTAATGTCATCTTGCTCTGTGTCATTTCTCATGTGCTCATTCTGCTGGATGGAATTATTATATTCATATTACAGTCTGGCATTTTAAAAGGAGGTAATATGCCCTTCTTTACTGTTTGACAATAACTCATGGACTCTACCCCACAACTGTACTTTGCTGAATGGATTTGCCTAGGCATTTCCATACTACATAAGTGCACTTTATGTATGACCATTAGAAAATAGATATCAGCAAAACATTGATTTTTAATTCCTAAACTGTTTTCTAACACTTCAGTAAAAAAAATTCTGGGGAGAATGTAGAATGTCATATTTCTGTTACCAGGATAGTTTGGCTGAAAAAAACCAAGAGCTTGGTGACCTTGACTGATGCTGTTAAACTTCAGTGACTTTGAATGATGATGTTAAGTCATCTTTAATTTGCTTTTTGTGCTGAGTTTGTCTTTTCATCCTTATTCTTTGGTGCATCTTTTTGTATTGTGATCTAAGTTTGCAAGTTTACTCACGTTTGATCAGTTCATGATCTGATAATTGCCTTTCCTCCTGAGAAGATGATTGAGATTCCTAGATAGCAGTCATCACTCATCTTTAACCTGTCATCTTAAGAATACTTACACTAAAATACAAGGAGTTTAAAAACAAAAATTAAAATAAAGGAATTAAGCATGTATTTCTGCTTTTGTTTTGTTTTGTTTTTTATCTTAGGGTACCTGATCATCAAGATATAGCTTTTGGGGCTTTGCAGCAGGGTACCAATTGCCTTGACACATTGGGCCATTTTGCAGATGGTGTTGTTGGAGTTTATGAATGTCATAATGCTGGGGGAAACCAGGTCTGTATGGTATTAATCTTTTATTTTGGTTTGGGTTTTTATGTGCATTTCTCACCCCCAGTATGTGATTTTTTTTTTTTCCTTTTTCTCTCTTTTTCTCTCTTTCTTATTAAAAAAAAACCCCAAGTTTTACACTCAAGCAGGTACTGAGGTACTATGTACTGATGATAGGAACAGGAGCCCAGATCAGCAATCTGTTATTATAACACATTGTCTAAATAACTTCTTCCTCAAATACAATCTTGCAGAGTCTTTACATCTGTACTATGCTTTGTGCCTACTCTTACCAAGCCTGTTTAAGAGTGGTTGAGATTAAGAGTACTCAGATATTATAGGCTGTGGAGACCTTGTCATATGATTAGAAGATTATACTCTGGCTTATGCACAACAAAATGCAAATTTAAATAAAAATGAGATTTCTGCCCCCCACCTTCTCACCCACCCTGGCTTGGTAGAATTCACTGATGAAAAAGGTAGATGTGCATCTCTACAGGATTTGGGGTGTATTTCACAGTTATGTACAAATATGTAGGGTTATGGTAAGGAGCTAAATGTAAAGCCAAATGCACTTAGGTGCAAGGGAAAGGTTTCAGGTTAGTGGTGTTCTGCTAACTTTATAGTTCTCATTTACAATGCAGGTTTTTTTTCAGGTGTCTTGATTTTTCAGATTGTTAAGTAGACCTTTCCTCTCTCCAGCCTGTGCCCTGAGCACATAGACTGCTTGCAATTTTTCTTCTTGGGTATGGTGGAACTTAATTAATCTCATCTCCATTATAGCTAGTTACAGTTCCTGATAGAATACATTGAGGTTAGAAATTGGGAAGAGGCTCTTCACTCTGAGATTGGTGAGACACTGAAACAAGTTGCTCAGGGAAGTTGTGGGTGCTTCATTACTGGAGGTGTTCAAGGCCAGGTTGGACAAGGTTTTGAGCAACATGGTCTAGTGGGAGGAGTCACTGCCTATGGCAGGGGGGTTGGAACTACATGATCTTTAAGGTCCCTTCCAACCCAAACCATTCTATAATTCTATGAATCACAAGTTTTGCCACTTCTCTAGTAGTATTTTCAAGTGTCACTATTAGTATTAATCTTACAATAGGACCATCTGTTTCTGGGGCATTTGTGATCCCTGATAAGTTCTGAAAATAACTTGCTTAATTCCTTAAGTTGTTAAAACTTGTTACTAATGATTTTTGTTGACATCTTACAACTGGACAGAACCCAGAAGGCGAATAATTCTGCTGTTGTCTGAGATTAACATACTGAGACTGCAAGGAAAGGTTTTCATTTTAAGGGTTTGGGAGACAAAGGGATACCCAGAGTTCTCCTGCCTTTGCTTTGCATGGCTGTTATTATTCTGGTACTTACATAATATGTTACTAGCTTGCTACCTGTATGAGGGAGATTACTTGTAATCATCTGGGTTAGAAAATCTGATTGTTCCCTGAGCATCTGTTCTCAAAGGAATTCAATCATTGTTGAATCTGCTGAGTTTAAAAGTGATTTTGCAAGCCAAAGATTTGGTTATGGTATCAGAAAATAACTAAAAAAAGGGGATGGGATTAGTCATTTAATTTTTCTGAAATGCTGATTGCCTTCAAAATAACATTTAAATGTAACCAAGCTTGGCCTTGTATACTTAGGGTTTCATATTATACAACTCTGAATTCTCTCCAGCTGCTGGAGAAAAGCTAATTGTGACATTTAAGCAGCAACAAGCATGATTTGGATAATTAGCATAGCTTTCGTTGATGGATCAGCTTCCTTCATCAAAAGATAATTAGACAAAGAGACCAATCGGGAGCCTGGAGACAAAACCTGGGGGAGAAAGGTATGGGTAGAATCTGAAATTCAGCTTGAGATCAGGCCAGTCACAGAAGGGTGCTAGGATAAAAAAAAAGAAAATAAATTAATAAAAATTAAAGAAAAGCAGGGTGAAGTTACATAGAGAACAGCTTTTGTTTTCTCTCTATTTAAGAAATGCATCCTGAAGTGCATTTAAAGGCAATTCCATTGTACATCACACCTTAGATTAGGTAGCAACTTTCTCCCTCCACCTTTGAGTTTGTCCCTCTCATGTATTGCTTTCTGTGTCCTCCATCTCCTCCCTGTGCTACCTGCACCCTGCTCAGAGGTGAGTAGGGTGGCCACTGCTGTTGCAGTCCAAGCTTTTAGGGCTTTTATTTATATAGATACTTTTTTCCATCTATCTAAATCTCTCCTACATAGACTATATGGGGCGTGTAATAATAATATAAATATAATATATATACAGAGAGAGTGAAAAATAGATATGGAGGAACATTTGGGCAAATACTTTAAAGCTGAGGAGCATTGTGCCCGCTGTGCTGTGTAAAGCCAGCAGAGGGGGTAAGGAGCCAGCCCAGCCCTGAGCTGCCCTGGGGATGCTGAAGCAATTGGACTTGTGTTTGAAAAGAATATTTTTCCTTCTGCTCTATGGGAAGCAATGAACTGTTGTAACGCTTATACACAGCTATTTACAGGATTTTAACCTGTGCTATATATGCAGAGATAGCACGTGCACCTTATGCATATGTTAGGATACACAGTTTTGTACACTTACTGTATTTTTTTTTCCTTCCCTTTTCTAGGAATGGGCCTTAACAAAGGACAAGTCGGTGAAACATATGGATTTGTGCCTTACTGTTGTGGACAGAGCACCTGGTTCACTAATAAAACTTCAGGGCTGTAGGGAAAACGACAGCAGACAGGTTAGTGTGTTGTGAATGTGCTCTGCAGACAGGTTAGTGTGTTGTGAATGTGCTCTGCAGACAGGTTAGTGTGTTGTGAATGTGCTCTGTTCAGTGGGGAGAACAAGGGTTGCCTGTGAGAACACAAGCACATGCACTGGTAATCACATCTCCTGCCCTCTTGCTTCTCACTCTCCTGCTGCTGTTGGTGTGTGGAAACATGGGATGCAGCAGAGCAGCAGGAACAAGCTTCTCTCCTGAGCTTTTCATAAGCCAGTTGCAATCTTTTATGAACATACAGAGGTTTGATCTCAATGGTGGCCTTATGTAAAGGCTTCACCCAACAGCACTGACATATTTTCAACTACCACACCTGTTTTCTGAAATAAAATATATTTTCCACAATGTGTTTTTGAAAGGCCTTGTATTCAGTGGAGTTTGAAGATTATGTAGTCTGTGCTGCCTCAGAAGAGTGTGGTCTGGCTTTTCTTCCTTCTTTTCAACTGTGACCTGTTTTTAACAGCACTGGACTCCTTCAATTCATTTTTATCAATGCAGCATTGTAAATATATGTTTCCCATGACTGAGAAAAATCACATTTACAGTCATACCATCTTTCTGATCCAGTCATATAGTAATTCATCTCCTTCTGCTAAGTCATCAGTTCTGATCATCTGCCAGCTTCCTTGTTCCTCTATCTCTATTTTTTGCACACAGATAACTGAAATGCTATCTTGATGAAGGAAGAATATTCTTGCCACTTTTCAGAAAAGAAGATTAAGGAAAAGCAACTTTCTTGATAGGGTTTAAAGGCACAATATGTGAGAAATGCAACAGAAGAAAATTAGATATTAATGAAATTAGATTTGTTAATACAGCATCCAGCTTTGGACCTCTCCTCATTGGTTCTTCAACAATCTGCAGCAGAAAGTTGTCATCAATGTGCTGCAGGAACCTTTTGGACTGCTTATGCCTGGCTGTGTGATCTTTCCATCGGGGTGATTGAAGCCCCAGGGCATGTGATCTTGAGGCTATTTCCAGCTGCCCATAGAAGGCCTCACCAGCAGCTTCTTCTTGGATTGGTGGTAAATGCCCACAACAGCATCACCCGTGTTCACATGTCCCTTAACTCTTACCCATAAGCTTTCAAAACTTTCATCATCTCCCCCTGGGTTAAGCTCAATGAATTCTAGTTGGTTACTCACAAAGAGAGCTTGTCAGTCTGTCTCTCCTAAACAGCACATAGTCATCTATTAGCACATTCCAGCCATGTGAGCTCTGTAATCAGGATGGGATCACAGCCCTGCCACTGCACCCAGCTTGCTAATTCATGTGCTTATTTCCCAGGCTCCCTGTGCTGGTGTACAGACATTTCAGAGACAGCAGAGGAGCATTTGTTACCATTGTGTGTACCACATATGGAGCTGGTAGATCATCCCACAAACATCCCAGAATTGTCTCCATTAAGCCTATTTCTTTTTTCACCCATCCACCTTCAAATCTAGTTTAAAGCTCTGCCAATGAGCCCAGACAACTTCTGTGCTAGAATCCTTCTCCCCCTTTGAGAGAGATGTACCCCATCAGCTGCCAGCAGGCCTGGCCTCATGTAGCTTAATCCATGGTAAAAAAACCCCAAAGTTCTTCTGGTGGGACCAGTCTCAAAGTCAAGAGTTAGTCTGTTGAGTCCTCCTCATTCTTTCTGGGTTGGATCCTGCAATGAGGGGGATAGAGATGAACACTACCTTTGCTCCCACTCCCTTGGCTAGGTGACCCAAGGCTCTGAAGTCCTTGACAGCCCTCAGTTTTCTTCTCTCAAGTTCATCACTGCCTATCTAGAAAGTTAATATTGGATAGTAGTCCATGGGCTTTCTTTGTGTCCTGAACTCGGGCCCTGGGGAGGCAGCACACTTCCCTCAGCAGTGGGTCAGGTCTGCATGTTGAGCCCTCCATTCCCTTCAGAAGGGAGTCACCAATAACAATGACCCTTCTCCTTTTTTTTTTGACAGAAGATGTCTGAATGCTGGACATGGGCTTCCTTAATCCTGGGAACACCTCCAAACCTGACAATTCCCCTTCCTCATTGATTGGTTGCACTTGCAGGCCATTGAACCTGTTCTGCGAGGGCAACTGGGAGGTTGGGGGAGTAACTGGAGCAACACAGCTGCCATGATGGGCAGGAACTTGTTGCATTGCCCTCTTGCTTCTCTGTGTTCAGAAGTGTAGTGTCATGTGGATGGGTTTTGTGGTGTGTTTGGTTTTTTAGTCTTCAGACTGAAGGGATTCACAGAGGTAACACAGTGTGACAGTGTATTTGAGGAGTGCTGAAGTAGAGAAAAATTATTTGGTGTATTCTGTATCTATCACAGTTTCTTAGCTGAGCAGCTAAGAAACAGCAGAAGTTGTTTTGGCAAGGCATGCCATGACATACATGCTCTTATTCAAGGGTCATGTAAACTCCGGTTACTGCAGTTCCCACAGCCTTCCCAAGCGTGAACCAGGAAAGCCTATGAAGCCTTCAAAAGACAGGATGTAGAACTCATCACTTTTTTTTTTGCTTTTCCAGCTCAATAACTGTATTTTCTCTTCCAGAAATGGGAACAGATTGAAAGCAATTCAAAGCTGAGACACGTTGGCAGCAACCTGTGTCTGGACAGCCGGAATGCCAAAAATGGCGGGCTCACCGTCGAGATCTGCGGCCCTTCTCTGTCACAGCAGTGGAAATTCACACTCAATCTGCAGCAGTAGGAGGACTTGCAGGCAAAATGCTGCTTCAACTCATAGACGTTGGGCAAAGTTTTCATTGAATTACTGATGTATTTCTTAAAACTTTCCACGGAACTTATATACCTCAGTATTCCACCTTTATCTGAAAGCAGGAGGGTGCTGAAGCAGACACCAGGGATCCAAGGGACTTGGAGCACTGCAGAGAGGTCACTGAAGGTGACTGCAGCACAACTCCTTCTTGTGAAGACTTCAACGGTTCCTTTCTGTCTTCAGTCATGTCATTGCACAGCAGATAATTAACTCTAGGAACAACTGATGTATGATAAAAAAAGAATCTGAAGAAACACCTGTGGGGAACAGGGTGAGGGAGGGAGGGTGGGAAAAATTACTAGGAGAAGGTCATTTGAAAACTCCATTTGCATAGAAATAATTAATGATTTGTCGTTTCCAGAAGCAAAAGTGTCAATTTGAAGTTTGGTTGGTTGGTTTTTCGTTTGGGTGTTTTGTTTTTGTTTTTGTTTTTTAGTTTTGTTTTGGTTTTTTTTTTTCTCCTGTGTGTAGTTAATAATTTGAATAAGAACTTTTCTACGATGGACTCTAAATATAAATATATAAAAGTATATATTGTCAGCTCCCAGTGATTTCTATCAGTTTTCATCATCCTGTCATTGTCAACGAAGTGACTGACGTGTGCATAAGCAGAGATGGGATTGGAATGCTAGGAGAGTGAAACTTGACTAAGGTGTGGGGTTTGTGCTGCCCAGTGTGATGTCCATGCCAACACTGGATGCTTCTGCTTTGCAAACTGGATCTGCTCCCAACACTTGGCCCTCGCTGGAGACCACGAAGCTCAGGAGGAGAGAGAAGAGCAGAACAAGCCAAAGCATCCTGTACACACGGCTGCTCGGGCTGCTTCTCCCAACGTGGCAATTCTGACATGTGCTCTGGAGAAAGTTAAACTTGTACTTGATATTTGTGTTGATCATTTCTGTAGTACTTTGTCTTTTAAATACCTCCTCCCTTGTTGCAGTACAGACCCTCCGTGCAGCCAGGCGGGTTCAGTGCAGCCTTATTCTGGCCCCTAATGAGAAAAATCCATTTGTCTTAGACTCCCCTTCTGAGTCGTAGAAATTAAGATAGAATGGTATTGTCACTGTTGACAGCACAAGATCTGAATTTTAATTTGCAAGTTTGAGCAGCTATGTAATATCTCTGAATTGCACTTGCTTAATTTATAGACCTACTACTGGGGAATTTTATTCCATTTTGTTTCTTTTAACAGAGAAATGGAACATTTCAATGGATTCAGGCTTGGCTCTGGGAATCAGCCTATGTACCAGCAGATCATCTGTGTTTTTAACCATAGAACCTGTGCATTTTACAGCTTCAGTCCAGCTAATGTCATTTTTGTATTAAAAGAACACTGTCAAAGTTAACTGCAACTTTGACCTCTCTTTTCTTACTTTTGCATAGACAATGTACTTTTTTATTAAAGGCAAGTGCTTCAATGAGCTTTTAAAATAAAAAGGAAAGGTAAATAATACTAATAAGTGAGACAGAATTGACAAAACCTAGTGCAGACATGCAGTGCCAGGAAGTGATTTTGGTGAAGATGATGGATTTGGGGGAAAATGTAAGAGTTGCTCATAAGGAGATGAAAACCATCTGCCCTGCTATAGTGTGCTGGTACAGTTCCCTTCCTTTCTTCCTGGAAGTAGGAGTAGAGTAGTTCCTGGGCTTGGGGTTTTTCTTTCTGGTGTGGGTTTTTCTTTGGCTTTTGGTTTGGTTTGGTTTTTTTTTCTTTGTTTCCTTTGGCTGCATCTCTACTCTAGCTGTAGAGGTCATCTTTTTCTGGTCAAAATGGCTTTACCTGTGCCAGTCCATGTGCCCATAAATACTCTGTGTGTCTGAAGTTATGACTTGCAAGTACCTGCATACCTTCTGGGTGGGGGCATGGAATCCATCATCTGACCTTTTTATTAATAATACTTTTTTTTTTTTCCTTGCTCTTCACAGTCTACATTCTTCAAAAGTTGCCTGTTTTAGAGGCCATACAGTGGAAAAACTATTTTTCAGCTTTTAGTCTGTCTGTAGCCTTTTAACCTAGCTGAGAACTTGCAGAATGTGATTCATAAACATAGCAGTAGATTTCTTCATATTCTGGAAAAATGAATGCTGAAATATATGGGCTCAGCAGCATGTCAGTTCAAGGTTTTGAAAAACAGAATTTAAAAGGAAAAAAAACCCACCCACTAAGCTTCTATTGTGGAGGTATTTCCATTTGCAGCTTTGATCATAGTAAAGATAGTACTAACTGAAATCAGCAGTTGCAACTGAGTATTGACCTGCCTTTTATCTCTGAATCAGAACTGCTAGGAAAAAAAAAATCCATATTCCACCTCTGATGTCTTTAATGTCAACTGCTGTCATATAAAGAAGGAATATTTTCACTAATTCCCCGTGGATGCTGTGCATAGGGGTTTTAATATAGAAGCTGAATGTTGTTATTTCTTGGAGAGAACAGACAAGAAGTGATATCCTTTTGTTATGTTTACATGACAGTGTGCCAAAGTTACTTACTGTGATTTTAGGGGGTTTTAACGTTGAAGAAATTTGCCCATTTGAAAGATAATTTAAGAGCCCTTGAAGCAAATTGCGATGGAGTCTCCTGAGAACTTTTCTTACTGTCTTCAGAGCAAGAATGGTGATACTGTTTGTTTTGCAGATTTTCAAAACATAGTTTGGAAACTGTTTTTTCAGTTGGTTTGAAAAGTCTGCTGTACAGAGCTTGTACTTTGTTCATTTTATAGATGGAAACCATCCTTGAAAAAAAAAAATTGTTTAACTTAAATAAAGAAGAATGCTTTATAGATAAAAGTGTGGTTAATACAGAACTGGCTAATAACAAGAAGTCTTCCTGGAGCTTGTAGATTGAAGTAGTTTTCAAATGCTTCCATTCACTTGGTTGTTTCATAAACTTTTTGTTCTAAAAGTGTGTATATGCAGGTGTGTGTTTGCATAGATGCAAAGAGAATTTGTGTTTAAATTAATATGATAAATTTGAAGAAATTGGCTTGTTTTAGAAACTTCTTTACCTTGAGGAGTGAGTTGACACTGCCTGTAGTCACCAAAGACACTGTTGGGCTCTCTCCTGCCCTGTCAGGTTGAATCTTCATGAGGCTTACCCCAGCCCTCTCTTTGGTGCCAGGAGCTGCTGTGCCAAGTGTCCTGCAGCTCTTGTGGTTCAGCAGGGTGCCCGTCCTCACTCTGCTGTGCAAGACAGTGATTCTGTGCTGCACTTGAAGCTGCATCTTAAATGCTGCAGATGTAAAATGAACAAACAAAATATTTTGTGCGTAGAAAGGTGTTTTGTAAATACACCATAGATGTAGTTTAGAGAGCTTGTAAATCATCTTGCACTGGAAGAGCTGGGGAGGGAGCAGAACCCCAGTAGGTGATGTACAGCTGTGAAGGGGTGAGATTCTCCTGCTGCTCTGAGCAGGGAACGGTGCTCAACTGCAGCCTCACCTGGGCAGAGCTGGGCTGCAAGCCAAGCAGGGAAGCAAGAGAATTGAAGGAGGTAAAAAAGAATCTCATCTGTGGAGTTTTGTTCAGCTTCAGAGACAGGTCAGGGCAGTTCCAGGGGCACATCCTCCTTTTCCTGCGCTGTGGCATGCAGGACTAGAGTCTTTGTTCCTGGTCTAGGATCACCTTCCCTTTACAGCTAGCCCCAAGGAGGTGACAGCTAGCATAACCCACTGAAGCATTTAGAGGAGAGGTTTAAGCATTTCCACTCTTTTAATTGTGCTGATACACTGTATGGCTTTTTGCCTATCAGGCTGGAGGAAAAGAGAGTTCTTGGGTGCAAACCGACTCTCCCTGCGTGCCAGAAGTCAGTGAATAGTTGGCACCTTTCAAAAAGTCTTTTATGAAATTAAATCAAGCAAATAGATCTTGAATATTTATGGTTGCCAAAAATAAAAAGGTCCTTTCAGACTGCAATAAACAACAGAAACAACCTTGCATTTGCAGATTATATCTGAGAACTCCGATGAGGATTCTCTGTTTTAAGTGCCCTTTGGCACCCGTGATTTAACAGGTAATACTAAAGCATAATTAGAAAAGGCTTCTGGCTGTAGAAGCTTTTAATCTAATTTGATGTTAAATGCAGAAGTCCCTTATGTCTCTGCATAAGGTCTTACACATTTTCTGTGTATGCTGTTCTCAGTGACCTCCTTCCCAACTGAAGTATCAGGGCAGAATGAATCCTCCAGCAAATGCTGCATTACTTCTGACAAGAACTCTATAGTTTGCTTTGCCTTATACCCAAGTATCCATCTGAAAAAGGTTTCCCATTCAGTGTAACTAATTCTCTGGAATTTCAGGGCTTGCATTGTAGCTGGTTTCTGTGTGTGGGTCTATGCTGCTTGCCTGTCATTTTGCATAAACCAGGTATATTTATACCCTTTTTATAAAGGAAGATGTATTCTTCCCTCCTTGTGGAGTAACAAAACTGTATTTTAAATCCTGAGTTTTCAAGAAGATGCCTATGTGTTTGGAAAGAAAGATGAATATTGGGAGAGATTAAAAGGGTGTCATCTGCCTGAGGTAGAAAGACTGTTGTCTTGTTTAAAGTGGGTCCTATAGAATATTGCCCAGTTTCCACCTGGGGTTACAGCCATAACCTTAGTTACTTAAAATGTTATATTTTTGTATACAAATACCAACATATACCTCGCCTTACATGGATTTATATTAATTGTAGATACCCCATAAAATTTGCATGGTCCTGAGCTGCATGAATGCATCACCTGTGTCCTCATTCAGCCTGAAATACAATGAGCACTTTCATAACAGTAACTTGTTACTGAACACTCTAGCAGAGGCTTGTTCCTGTACAGAACAACTTCAGACATAGAAACCACTGAAAAAAGCAGTCTGAGATAATAAGCCATGATTACAGAATGAGCAGAAATGTCAGGGTTGCATCTTTTGTTGGAGACTGCACATTTTATTTACAGCTTAACATCCAGTAGCTATTTTAAGATCTGTTAGTAATCAAGCTTAAAAATTGGGAATAAAGTCAGTCCACAGCTGTTCTCTCTCTACAGCCCTCCAAGAGATTGTCTGAATGGGTACAAAATACCCTTTTGATTTGATTTGATTTCTTGCAGCACAGCAGCATGTTGTTGCTCTGGATGCAGGAAGAGAGACCTGTTTGATTTCAAATCTCTCAAAAAAAGTACATGTTTCTAACCCAAGGATTTTTCTTATGTATTTATTTATTAAAAAGGATCTGGAAGTATCAAATAACTATGTTTTTCTGCCATGCCTTTATTAATTAAACCTTATCTTTGGTATTCTAGTCATTGTGGTAAAAAGGGGGTTAGAAAATGACTTCTGAGAGTCTGTTGTGCTCTGTGTGGTGAACATCACTTTTGCAGAATGTTTTTCTCTTAACTTGCTTGTGTCACCTTTATTCCTGTCCAGCAGGTGGTTTTTGAAGTGGATGTGAGCTGGATTCTTAGGTGGCAGCTCTGTGCTCTGCTGAGCCAGCCTGTTTGCTGCTGCTGGGGGGGAGAGGGATGCTGATCCTCACACTCCTCCCTTGGGAGGTAGCGTTGCTGCCCATTCCGTGAGACATGTAAGTGAATAAAGGAGCAGGACAAGGTTTTTTTAAGTATTATTTTTTAAAATTTTTTATTTAGGTCTGTCTTGGAGAATTGATCTGGCCTTTTGAGGGGCCTAGAGAGCTGGCACGAAGTGGCAGCAGGGTTTCCTAACCAGAAGCAGGCAAGGGATGAAGATGAACTTTGCACACAGGCCCTCTGGCATCAGTGAAACACAAAAGCAGCTTGCCCATCCTGTGGAGCAGTGGGATCCAGCATCTGCTTAAGGGATTGCTCCCCTGCTCATCACTGTGAGACTCTGGGTACAGTTGTGGCATGCTCCTGAGCTGTGAGCTAACAGCAGTAAAAAAGGAGAATGAGGAATGTCTCATGGTGAGCCAGCATGGGGTGTAAGGAAGATTGGTAAAAAAAAACCCCAACACATCAACAAAACAAAAAGCCATGTAAACAGTGTTGTTTTAATAGCTAAAAGCTATTTGAGCTTAGCAAGACAGTAAAAATGGTGGCATGGTATGGTTCAAACCATGCTGGCATTAGGCTCCCTGCCAGCTGGTTTCAGAAGGGTATGAAGATGTTGCTTTTTGATTATTTTTTCTTACTGAACAAGTTCTTTGGAATGGGTGACATCTTTAGGTCACTAGGGAGGGTCAGGGCTTTTGTCATAGTAGGATCTACAAAAGAAGACAGCACACTTACTGGTATCTTGATGTCTAGATAGAAAAGATGAAAAAAAAAAAAAGATGAAAAAGAAAGAGGTGCAAAGTGAGAGGGTGTGGGAAAATAGCTGCAGAGCACCATCTTACAATGTGCTTCCAAAGTCAGTAAATTCCTAGTTTGAGGTGAAAGGAGATGTAGTCACCCTGCAATGTCTTCAACAGTGATACCTGTGCCAAGTCCTCAGCTTCTGTTTGGATGAGACCTCTGACAAGGGTGTTCAGCTTGGATGGAAAAGACTGGATATCATTTTCAGAAATGTTTGGGACAGTCAGATTTTTATATATTAAGTTGAGGCTGTAAAACATGCTGGGAAACTGATTAATTTAAGAATTAGGAAATCTTATTCTTCAGCTAATCTAATTCTCTTCTTGCCTGCTATTCCAGTTGAAGTTTGTTTTAATGAGTAATTGATTCCAGGCTGAATGTCTGACTACAAGCCATTTTGTCTCCAAATTAAGTTTAATTCCTCAAAATATTCTTCTTTGTATTGGAGCTTCTCAAGTCTGATTCTGTCATGTCTTAGCTGTTCTCCTTACAGACAGAGCTTCTGAAGCTAGCTGAGGAGCAGGTTTTTCAGACCATCCATTGCTACAACTGTTCCCTGAGCTGTCCTCCAGGCAGGCAGAGGGATGGCAAGGGATGAAGGTCCTCCTCCCAACTCCAGTAAAAACAGGATGAGGCCCTTGCAGCTCTTATGTGTATGAGTCCCACTGATGCTTACCACTCCTGTTGTGCTTTGGGTTTTGCAATAGACAGACAGCTTTTAGACAGTGATCTGAGTCAGTGATCCTCAGGGGTGGTACATCTTCCTTGTCTCCCAGCAGATCCAGCACAGCAAGGTAGCTCAATATGATAAGGCAGGGGACTGTGGGTTGTTTGGTTTTTTTTGTATGAAAACAATAAACAGAACACTGCTAGATGTCTGCAGAAAGTGTTTTCAGGCTCGTGATATGAACTTGCACTCTTGAGGGCCTCAGTTTGCTCAGGGAACACCCAAAAAGCTAATTTTCCACCTGGGATTTCTGACCTGCTATGGTTCCCGTTTTTCAGAACAGGATTATGTGCTAGAATAGGTGAAAGTATTCACACAGCATGCTGGTAAATCTTAAAGATGTGGGACAAATGGAATAAGGGAGGTAGACATAGCTCAACTAAAAGCACAGAGCAGATGCCATAGCTTAGTTTCTTTCCCAGATAATTTGAAGTCCTTTATCAGCAAGGAGCAGGAATTGTTTTGGTCCATATTATTTGATCTGGTGATTGTACAAGAAGAACTCATAAACAGTAAAGAGAATCTGAGCAGGGAGTTAACTCTATTGTTCCTTACAAAAAGGATATTTTCGGGTACCAAGTTTAAGACAAAAGTACTTCACACTGTTGAAAATTGCTCCATCACTGTGAAATCTCTTGCATTGGAAAAAAAAGAGCCATAAACCACGAAAACATGTAAAACATGCACCAGGAAGTCTCTAAATCAGAGCTAGATAGGAGCTTGAAGGGCAAGAGGAGGAAATATTAGTGTTAATCTCATTCCTTAGGCATTTGGTTACTGGGTTATCTCGTCCTTTGGTCCACCCTGGCTCCCAGTTTCCAGCTGAAGTGCCCTGTGTAGCTCACACCTGAGGCTGGACAAACACATGGGCACACAGGGCATCTTGGAGAGGAGCAGGGTAGGTAAGCAACAGCTTGTCACCAGGACTGTGCCAGCCAGTGGTGCCAACTGAGCACATCCAGAGCCACTTACCAAGCAGCTGATATTTGATGTGCTAGGTGGAGAATCTCCACTCCAGCTCCTGTTTCAAGTTACTGTCCTTTGCTGCAGCTTACTTACACAATGGTCTCCTTAACCTGTAGCATAAAATGTGAAGAGGTTTAGGGTTGAACTTGGTATTATAATGGCAAATGGCTGCAGAAAGGTTGTAAATTTCTGGCATTCATTTAGGAAGAGAAAATGTAAAAAAAAAAAAAAAAAAAGAAAGAAGTGAAAAAATGACCCTAAAAAAAGGCAAAGGCTAGGCTAGGCTTCTGCCTGGCTTCATGCCATGGGAAGGACTCAAGCCATGTGTCCTGCTGGCAGCCTTGTTCCTTTCACTGGGTGCCCTGGAGGACAGGGAAAGCCAGAGGCTGCAGCAAGACAAGTTTCCTGATGGTTCCCTTGTTCCAGTTTCCTCCTTTTGGCAGAACAGAATTTGATTTTAGTATTTTTTTTAAACTCATTACTACTATGGGCTGTGAAGGACAGCTCTTAAATTAGCCCTGAGGAGATGGAAAGGCAGAGAAAGCTTTCTGTGGGGAGTTTGATGTGACATGTAATAAGCACAAGCTCTACCTGATTCAACCAATGAACACTGTCAGCCCTCTCTCTTTGTTTTTGTTGTTTTAATTAAGTTTTGGCAGCCGTGCCAAACATAAGTCCTGTGTCTTTTTCCCAACCACTGCTGCAAAATTACAGCCAAATTCTTTGGACATAGCTCAACTTAGGAGGCTGGAGACGACCCAGGTAGCATCTGATGAAGCAAGGCCTTGAAAAGGTGCCAAAGGTCTAAAATGTCTTGTGACAGTGACCCTTTATCAGGCTTTCCTAAGACACTCCTGCTCCATCTTCTCCACACTATTTTGAGCAGCTGGGAGATCTAGAAATTTGCTGTTCTTGCCACTCCTTTGGGATACTCGTGGGCTGTTTGGCCAGAGATGCTCTTGCTGGACGTGTGCTGAAGAGAGCTCTTGCAGAGCACTGTGGAGAGGGCTGGGAAGGGCAGAATTGGGCCCCTCAGCTCTGTTGTGCTGACACGGACCTGTGTGCAAAGGGCATTGCAAGTGTGATGCTGGCCCTGCTACTGGAGGCTGTCCATGTGTGGAGACCTGCTGAGCCCTGCTGACTATGGAGTGATTGCATTGCTGCAATTGAGAGGAGACCTCTGGGTTGTCCCATGGTGAGTGCTGAGGGTGAGGGCATCCCAGAGCACCTAACTGCTGTGGAGGGAGGCAGGGCACCGTGCAGACCCCTGCAATGCCCTGCAGCATCGATGTGCAAAGCAGGATTTAGGTCACTTGCCCAGGGACTGATGTGTTCTCTGCCAAGTGCCTCAGTCACACGGCCGTGAGGTGCTGACAGGAGGGGAAGGAAACTTTTGAACCAGACTGTAAATCTCCTAAACTCTGGTTAAGATATATTTTGTTTTCAATAAGGGAAGATGACTTTGAAACCACCCATTTTAAAGCAAATCTGTCTCAAGACACAGCTGTTTGTGCATTCCTGGGTGCTTCAGCTTTTGCACAGGGCCCCAAAGAACAGCAGCAAAAGCAAATATGCTGAGTTTCATTAACCACATGAAAAACTGGGTTAAGCTCCCTCAGGCAATAAAATCCTTCAGGCTGCTGCCAGGCTGTCACTGCTGGAGATCTAGGAAAGGGTGTTGCTGTCTGGCAACAATGAGCCTAACTGGGTTACAAATAACTCCTAGTTGGTCAAAAAGAAATTAGCTCTCTCCCCTTCTCTGTCTCTCTCTTTCTCTCCCTTTCTCTCTTTTCTCCCCTCTTTCCTCTCTCTCTCCCTCTCAGTTCTAGTTTTCCCCCTTTTGGGTAGCATTAAAGAGCTCTGGTTTGCAGCACATAAGCAGAGCTGGTTCAGACCAGCCCCAAAATCAAGAGAACAGGCAGAGTGAGATGTGGTGGCCTATGATAGGAGACAAGTTTTTTCAGTCCAAATGTTCAAGACATACATATGTACATTCATTCATGTGTCTTTCTCTCCAACAGTGTCAATGTTAAAAGGCTTTGAGATATATGTAGACTTGTAGATAATGAACTTTCAAATTCTCCGGAGTGACTGATTTGCAATTTAATTGGGCCTTCCTGCCTGCAGATGCAAATAATTCTCAGCAAATTAAAGAAATCTCTCCCCTCCCTGCCTTTCCCTCACAACTTTCAATCTTTGTAGATTATTATCTGGCATCATTGTACCTGGCTGTTTTTAAAGTTTGTGTCTGTCCAAGAGAGATTGAAATTATTTCCTTTGCCGTTTCCCTAAAGGCTGTGAGACAATGCTGCCATCTTAAACCTTGCCTTGTTCTTATGCAGTCTAAATCTAGCAGAAGGAATATCTAACCTTTCTTGGCTTCAGTATAGCCCCAAGTCATGGGTGTTTGCAAAGGAGCATATTTTGGCTTGAGGCACCT
>JAOEGS010009342.1:47423-64070 GCA_025447755.1 Corythornis vintsioides | reverse complement strand
CTGCACTGGACTCTCTCCAGTAAATCTCTGTCTTTTCTGAACTGGGGTGCCCAGCACTGGACACAGTATTCCAGGTGTGGCCTCACCAAAATCACTTGCAATCCTGCCTGGGCAGGTCAGGAAAGAGCATGTTCCTGAAGCCAGTGCTTTTTAAAAAAAAAACAAAAACCAAAACCCCTCTTTTTCCTCTTGCTCTCCTTCCTTTTTTTTTCTTTCCACTCTCTACCTTTGGAGGATTTATATTTCCTTTGCAATTTGCAATATATTCACAATCCTAAAACCATGCATTGTGGTGGCAGCTACACGGGTACCATCTGGTACCATACACTCACTCTCACTTTCTGTTATATTCCATGTAGCAGTCATCTGTTTTGAGAATACAAATAGCTTCATAATCACATTATTTTAATAGCCTTTCCTAGGTTTGTTTCATAGCCACAGGCCACACCTCCAGTGAAGACAACTTGCTGGAGCTGGGTCATTCCTAGCTGCAGGGTCTCTGTTTCAAGTGGTCCCCAGGCAGCTGACTCAGGTGCACATCCATGAGGCTACATCCCTTTCTGGCCCTGGCAGCACTCCAGGGAATATATGAGTTATTTGTGTGGCCTGTCTTTGCCACCTTGCTGAAGGGGGATCCAGCTGCCAGCCTCCATCCTGGCACTGTGGAGAGGAGTCAGCTTCTGGGTTGTTGGTTTTTTTAACCTTTTTCTTTTTTCCTAAATAAAGTTTTTTAAGCTGTATGCTCATCAAGTAAAACTTTTTACTTGTTTTCTATCAACTGTTGTCTGTTTAGCTTTTCAGTAGAGCTGGTTGGTGAAGAGCAGCTGTGAAAGCTCTTCTCAGAAAGAAGCTACTTCTCAAAAAGGTCTTGGGTTCAGTAAGTTTTTGCTAAAGATGTCATTCTGGTCATTCTGCTGTGCAGCAAGTGAGGTTGCTACCTGCTCCACCCTGCTTCAAATGAAAACCAGAAAATAGTTTAGTTATTTGTAGGACATAGTAATGGAGATACTAGGAAAGTGGGCACCAGATCCAGAGTGGAAAACCAAAAATGCAGCCTTGTCTCCACAGAGAGAGAGGTTTGGGCCAGCACATACATCACCTGCTTGAGAATAAGGATAATGTTTTACTCTTTGGGGGTCCCTTTGGCTTCTCAGTTCATCTGTATACAGGCACAAGGGAATGATAAAGTCAGGTTAAAGTTTAAGGGAAAATAAAATCCCACTCAATCTTGTTCTAGGAAGAATCTTCATACTTGATAGCAGAGTAATCAGGACATTTTTGCAAGACTAAAAGAATAATACATATCCTGTAGCATCTGAGATGATGTATTATGACACATTGGTTCAAAACATCCATAATAAATAACCTGATACATCTAAGAATAATATTCATACATCACCTCAGACAAGTGTACTGCCTTCCTGGTGTCTCTGGTTTGGGTGGGATTTGGACTCCAAGTACAGACAAGATTTACCTCAACTTTCCTTTAAATTGCAATAAATAGCTCATTGTTAGCTACATCCCCCTCTTTTCACATCCTAAGTTTTGTTTTTATAATTTCTTGCCTTCTATTTTTATCTTTTTCTCTCCATGGCCTCTGTCACCTTTTGTGCTGGACTGAGTGCACACACAGGCCACGTACTGCAGGTGATCCCACTGCTGCCAGTCTGTCCAACTAGCTTGTTGGGTTTTATTGCTCTTTGTCCCTACCCCTTCTCCTGTCTAACATATGTGCTACAGGCTTGCCTCAAGGAGCACAGATTCTTCCTCTTCCTTCTCTATATTTATATGCCTTGGAGAAGATTTTGGTGGCCCAGCCTCAAGCTGGCTTAAACGAATTTTGCTGTTCTGACTTCAGAGATGAGAAACCACAGGCAGGCAATCTGTCCTGCCTTCCTACCAAGTCTCCATCTGTTCCCAGCTCTCCACTAGAGACTCTCTTTTCCCCCATCACCACTCTTTAAGAACCCAGTCTCTTTTCTGCTCTGATTCACCATGAACTATGTCAAGGGTTCCAGCCAGCATTTGGTGAGCAATGTGTTGGGCAGGTCTTGCCAATCACACACACAGGTCCTGATCAGTTCAACTACCTCACAGACCCAACCTACAATCCCATCTGTGCCACAGCAGACCCAAGATCAATCCTAAGCACAACAGCTCACTCCTGTCTGTGCTGCTTGTAAGGGATGCTGCCAGTGCAGACTCTGCTTTTGCTCCCTTTTTTAACAGGGCAGTTAACACTGATGTTTATAAACAGAGTATTTTTCTTCTAGTAATAGTTGTGAATTATAAACAAATACTCCACGTTAGCCTATAAAAACCAGGTGACACATCCTGATAACTCTTGTCCAGTTAATATAGCTGAATGAACTAAATTCACCAAAGCACACAAGGGAAACAGTGTAAATCTTGATGGTGAACACCCCTCATGGGAAGCAAAACTGGTCCAAAGACTGGCTTCAGCAGGGTCCCCAAAGTGTCCTATTTCCTTCATGGACTTATTTTCAGCATTTGTGCTCAGATTCCAGTCCATCCCAGTCACCAAGTCCTCACTCTGCTGGTAGAATTCCTTGGGATCAGCCACACTTTGTCAAGGTAATGAGCCTTCTGGCAAAGCACTGAACAATGCATTCAGCTAACCATACAGTACTTCATGGCCTTAACTTTGCTTCTGTAGCCTGTACATGCATGTGAGAGTCACTTGTGATTCAGAACATGAATGTACAAGATGCCTTTGAATTGAATTTATTTGAAATAAACCTTTACATTTAAAGGTTTAGGATACTCTTATTTGTCTCAGGGAGTTACGCATATATCTGAATAATAAGAAGAAAAAGAAACAGTATTTTCACTGAAAGATGAATTTCAAAGAGTTTGTTCTACTACATCCTACAGAAGTTTCAAAATGTCTTAAAACCATCTGTATAGTTTTGGAAAGGAAAATATTTCAGTATGGAGAAGCTTTTTGCAATTATTTGAACTATCCAAGTTATCTCTTTTGGTTTCTTTTAATCAACTGTTAAAATCAATTTAACATACAAGAGGATAAGATAAATACATTGTAGGATTTGTAAGCATATCATGAAATGCATTCAGTTTTCTGCAGCAGCAGTCCAACATGACACTTTGCAAATGGGGTTAGTATAGTGTTACACAACAACAATCTTCCTTCTCCAACCATCAGCAAAGCCATAACCTTTACACTCAAAGGGGTACAGCCCCAGGCAAGGAGGCTGCATGAGCAGTAGGCTTTTATGGGATAAAAGAGGGAAATAATAAAAATTTTTTAAAAAAAAAAACCAACAAAAGGGAAGTAATCACTACTGCTACTGTATATCTAGGATATTATGATCAAGCTCTTTGTTCAGGCTTATTATCAAACTCAGTGACTCATTTTGCTTTGTCACATGAAGCACGTGTGCTTTTGAGATGAGCAGGAGGAATACTGCTTACCTTGCTGAACTGGGGAATAGGCATTGGTCAGAAAACGAAAGTGCCCTTTGTTGTACCAGCAGATCAAGGACATGTTTCCCTTCATTCTTATTCTGTACTGTCCTCTGGACTGGGGAGTTTCAGGGTTGTTCAGCATGGATGGAGGTAGGCCTGTGCAGTCACTCTTCCTGGTGCTCAGTAACCCACAGCAGTAAATCCCTGCATGTGAACAGAAACATTCCCTATTAGCAAGCCATTGCATGGACCCAGAAAGCAAGAGCAGTGGAGCAAGTGTGAATGCCCAGGCTAGAGACAGGGCTTGTCCTACAGCTTTCTGCTCCAAAAGGTATGTTAACCATCTGTCCTCCTGTAATACCAAACATTTGTGCCCTACATGAATGTATGTGAACAAAGAGAAGTGCAGCAAGCCTGCTCTTGACAAAATGTATTGACACCTCCTGAACAGGCATGATGAAATGACAAGGAAAGGAATTGGGGATATTGTCCCAACAGTAACATCTATCATCTGTCTAACAGGCTTCATAACACGTTTAAAATTGGACTAAAAAAAAAGACCAACGGTGATATCCATTATGGAACACATCAGAATTTATGATCTAAGACAGTCTTTGATGTTTAACCAAGAGAATGAATTGTGGAGGGAACAGGGAGGTAGGGAAAGCTATAGCATTTTAGAAGTTAACTGAAATAAATCCTCCTACATGACTCCCATGATGCTTTTAATCACACTATACATAGCTGACAAACCCTGCTTTTATCTACTGCTTCACTCTGCTGCTCAGCTATTGATTTTCAGCTCACCACTCCTTGCACCTGCATCAACTGGCTTGTTAAGGAAATGCTGGTTAAGCAATTAAGAAGCACTGAACCCACTGCTTGATTTAAAAATGCACGTGCCAGGAGGAAGGAGAAGATGGAAACACAAGTTCAATGAAAATGGATTTTAGAGAAAGGAGAAAAACCAAAAAGTGTCCTAGTTGAGTGAGCACTGATCTTGTCATGCAGAGAGATCAGAAGCTCCACGGGTGACACATTCTGCTCCTCACTGCTTCCCAGCCTTTTCATACATGGAAGAGGTAATGAAGACAATCCACCACAGCTCAGTGCAGCCAAGTGGGCACAAACAGCATTTGGAAACTACATTAATAACAACAGCACTTGCATTTGCCATTAGGCTGTGAAATAATAATGGCCTGGTTTTGTCAGTTTGAGAGAAGCAGCTCTTCTTGATCAAATAAATTGAACTCAAGGAAATCTTGGATGGAAATTTCCTCAGTCTCCCTAGGTTTTGAGTTAACCCACCTAAGTGGAACGAAGCAGCAGGCCTGGAAGCAGGTGACATCTGTGCTCATCTTTCATATGGCAGCAGAGGCCAGGCTTATCTGTCAGCTAAGTCTACTTGATCACATTTTTCATCATGCTCAATTCTGCATGTTGGATAACTGCATATGCTTACAGGGGAAATGCTAAAACTACAGTGCTCACCTCCCTGCATGTTACTTCTCTTTGGGTTCCATTTAGTGTCTCTCTGTCTTTCCAGAGTGACCTAATGAGCTCTTGAGTGCAAGTGCATCTTTGTCCTTGCTTGATACAGTGCCTGACATGCTGAGCATCCCCTCAACAGCTCACAGATACTACAGGAATACTAATGGAATAGTTGCTAATACTCATTAACTGGTCCAGTTGCTGTGGGAAGGTCTACAAGGAATTAAGGCTCTTCCATCATAAATTTAAAACACTCTGGGACAACCAACACAGCAATGGGGCAACTTCAGTCTGAAGGAGGAAATCTGCACTCCCTCAGTTATTTCTAATGAATGAATCAGCCCCTGAAAATTTGTTTTGTTTCTTCCACAAAAGACAATGAGAAAAGCCTGGTAACAATATGCTTATGACCAATACAGGAGGAACTGCACCTCCAGTGGAAGGCTTTTTGGGGGGGTTGTTTGTTGGGGTTTTTTCTATAGAAAAAAAATAAATCTATAAAAAAAATCTATTTTCTTTTTGTTTGGTTTTGGTTTTTTTTATTTCTTGCCTTGATAAGAGGTACACAAAACAGCATTGGCTGCAAACCTGAAAACTTTAGCATTAACCTAGCAAGCTTTTAGAAAGCTTTCTTCTAAGACAACATTAAGATCTTCCTGCTCTGATAACAAGCAGCCCTGAGAAGAATCTCCTCAGCTGCCTGAAGTTTATGACTTACTGAAGGGTGTTACTCTCCCCAGGAGAATGCAATGGTATAAAACTCAGCTAATAACCACATTATTGTGCTACAGCTTCAAAATAGCAACAACCATCTCTGAGATCCCATAATAATTAATTGTAGCCTTTCCTTTAGCTCAGGCAATAAGCCTGCAGAAAGCTTCCAGCAGATGTTCCACTCCTTATACAGAAAAATGGGAACCATTTCCTCTCCCAGGAATACACTGTGTAACCTTCATGCTGTATAGCCTAGAAAAGTGCAGCACTTCTGCAGATTTACTAGTGACTATCATCGTGGATGACACCCTTAATCTGTAGTTTTTAAAAGCCAACCAGTTACTATAGCAATAGAAGCAATAAAAATTATGCCCATCTGGCTCAATTAAGCTTTTTTGTGTGTAATTAAATCAGGATCACAACAGGTATTTGCCACATATGCAGGAGTCAATGGAGACAAGTTGTCCTCCTGGTCTTCTTAAACTGTAACTGCAATATAAATGCCTACACCTAAGCTAGCTCTCCAAAGATGAGGAAATGTGCTGCAGTCACCAAGATTCATTCTGAGGGCCTCCTGGCCCCAGAGAGCTTGTGATTAAGCCTGTTTCACCACATCTTCATTACTACCATTTGCAAAGGCTGCCAGGCTTGAGCTAGTTCAGGCAAAAATACTCATTCTGAATAATTTCTCCTGCATGCAAAGCTGGGTGGAGTCAGAGCTAGGACAACTAGTGGCCTGTTCTGGGAAGGAGATGAGAGTTTGCTTTAGTCCATCTGCTAGAGCTGCAGGATCCTGCAAAGCCTGTGGGAGTGCCATGGCTGCCCAGGCTGGCATCCCCTACAGCTTTGCCAACCCCAGCCACTCTGCAGGACAGAGCCAGCTGCTCTTGGTGGTTCAGAAGGTGCAAAGGGGACTTTGTTTAAGTCAGTCCCCTTTGTGGCACCTCAGAAGGTGTAAAGGGGATCATCTGTTTAAGGGAAGCAAGGGACTCAGGGCTTTAGAAGGTTCTGTCCTCTGTAAGGGGCAACACTTAATGCTTAGAGGAGGAAAATGGGATGTGCATGATTAATGTCACAGCAAATAACAATGACAGCTTTTTGATCATAGGATTTGGGGCATTTCAGTGCAGGTTTCCAGTTCTAGTCAGAGGACAAAGAAAGAAAAGCTTTGTATGTCCCCTGAAAAATAAAGGGGTTTGATTTTGAAAAAGATCAAAGTGCCCTGTCTTACTATCTCAGGTTTTCTCAACTTCTGGTCTTTTCATAGATCTTAGAATTATGTTCACCAACATCCCTTTATATTCCTAGACACATATTCTCTACTGTGGTTCAGTGAAGGTGCTACACAGCAGGCTTTCAATAGAGAACACTGATTTTTGCAGTAATGCAGGTTTGGGTTAGGGTTAGGAAAAGCAAATGATACCTAAGGTTCCACAAAATTCTTCATAGGATCACAGCATCATATGGATTAAAGAATAATTCATGATGGAAGGCAACTTTGGAGGTCTCTAGTTCTCTCCCTGCTCAGCACAGGGTCAGCTCTGAGGTCAGACAGCACTGCTTGGTGCTTTACCTTGTTTGGGTCTGAAAATCTCCAAAGACAGAGACTGCACAAGCTGTCTGGGCAATCTGCTCCACTGCCCTCAGCAAAAACCTTACACCTCATCTGAACTTCTCTTTCTGTTTCAGCTTCTGTCTGCTGGTTTCTGTCCTTCCATATGCACCACTGTGAAGAGCCAGCTCCACTCTCTCCATAAATTCCTTAGGGAAGCATAAAGCTGCTACTGGGTCCTCCTGAAGCCTTCTCTTCTTGGGCTGAACATGAACAGATCCCTCTCATGATGTTGACCATCTTTGAGCCCTTCTAACTCACGTTCAACTTTCTGGCCACCAAGACCCCAGGTCCTTTTCATCAAGAATTCTGAGAGGAACTAACACATTTTTAGTGGGTGTCTCTTTCTAGATCTTCCAGAATTCCCTTAAGTTCCCTTAAATGTCAGTTTAGGTTTCCCAAAGGTTTATAGTTGGTAAGCATTAGCTTATTTAAGTCTTCCACTGTGTCTCTGTTGATAGCACACACACACACACACACACACACACACACACACACCCCCCAACAAACAAACAAAAGCCACAAAAAAAAACCACCTCAAAAAACAATGTAAAGCAGTTAAGATCGATACCAAATTCTTTTTCTTTTCACTTCTTGATTGGATCTTTCTACCACTGATCCTGCTCCAGCCCAGAAAATACATTTTCTTAATAGTAAACCTGGCAGTTAAGAATGGGTCTGAAACTGTCATGAGCACCTAAGCACAGATGCTTTTTTAACAGGTTCTCGTGACATTTCTGATGTGGCCCTGTTCAGATTTAGTCTAAGCCACATATCAAAAAACCCAAAATATTAAGGTCACTGCTGAGGGTGTGTGAGAGACATTAGGAGATGTCTCTGCTCTGCTCTGTCTGCCTCTGCCAATGCAGTGGGAGCCCAGCAGGTGCTGGCAAAACATTAACTGCTGTGGAGTAAAGTCAGTAAACACCATCCCCTCCAGTGCTCTTGCTGACTTTACCACTGTATAAAATGTCATCCAGAGAAGTTGCATCTTTAACAGATATTAAACAGGCAAGAACTTCTAAGGCACACCTTTAAGGATTCAGCCCATCCCTAGTCTTTCACAAGAACAGAAAAACCACAGGTAGCAAGTAAATCCCTTGAAAAGTCCCCCAGGACATAAAAGAGATTAGACTTCACATTTCTAAGGCAAAGAACAAAAGCAAGGGCTTTAAATAACCTTATTTAAATTGTTTTACATCCTCATTTTTAACTTTAAGAAGATTTAAAGAGGAAGATTTAAAGAACAAAGTCCTCTGTATAGTACTTTTTTATGAATGAGAACTTTTCTTAGAGGTGATCAATTTATCTATACAAGAAATTGAAATATCACTGAAGCCTTTTAGGAGGGTTTGGGTTTTTTTTTTTATATTCAGTCATCATTAAAAGCCAGCAAGTCACTTAATACACACCTTGCTTCTCAAATTCTTCAAAGAGATTCAGGCTGGTAATGCTTGGGCCAGTGAAGATGATGTAGTTCTTCCCAGAGGCATTCTGACAAAGGCTTTTGGCCACCATACTGTGAAGCTGTGGTTTGTTCTTCAAAGCATCCAGCCCATCAGCACCACTCCCTTCTTTGAGATGGACATAAATCTGAAACAAGAAATGGTAAGAAAAGTCAGAAGGTTGTAAGAAACCCAGAGGCAGAAGATGTAGCTGCTAGCATACTTGCTCAGCTCAACTGGAGACAAGCTGAGACTCAAGGCATACTTTTCATAAACTGCTAATTAAACTAAAGTCCTTTCAAGGGGCTGTTGCTTTAAAACCACTTCAGTTTAGCTCACATAGCTACTGATAAATCCAGCATCCTTCACCTCAGCTTAAGAACTTCCTGAGGTTTTTGTCACTGTTGTGCAGTTGGAAGACTGCTTAGCAGAAAAAGACTCCAGTCATAACTGAGATTACTTGTTGCACTAAATCTGCACAGGCTTCAATGGTGCCAGCAAAAGGAGAGGATGGAAACTTCAGTTTCAAAAAAGGCCCCTACCATATGACCAGAAGGAAGTGACCCATTAGCTTCCCTGCAGTAATATTCAGATTTATTTCTGTTGGCAACAACCATTAGGCCATGATGCAAGTGCATGTGCACACCCGTGAACGCCAGGAGCCAGCAGCACACAACCAGCCACAACATCCTCATCAGACCCTTCAGGCACAGCACTAATTCCTAGATCCTGAGACTGTGATTTGGAGACAACCCATGAAAACAGATGGAATCAGGAAGCAGGGAAATACCTGGCTCATTTGTAGCTTTAGCCTCTATCCTGCTACAGTGCAGCCCACAGCACCGTGCACTTCAAGAGAGTTGTCACCACTGTCTGGAGGTGGACACCCACGTTTGTGTAAGAGTGCAGGAATGTTTATCCCTTAGTAACGTGACTATAATTAACTGAACACAGTCCCAGCAATGGAAAGAGCACTGAAGTAAAGCTAATGTTTCATTCCTGCAAGTGATCCTTCTGGAAGAGTTGTCTGCATTGGAAGGCAGAGAGAGAAAACACATAACCTTTCCTTTGTGCACAAGCCTTTCATTATATTTCACTGACAGTAATTTAAAAGTAAAACTTCCACCAAAACTGAACACCTGTTAAAATCAACTAAGCATCTGACCTTCATCTTGTTCTAAAAGTCAGTAGAATTAACCTGCTGGCAGGGGAAATGAGAAGCAGCAGAATTAACCTGCTGGCAGGAGAAATGAGAAGCAGCAGACTCTGTACTGTAACACCATGGAACTTGTAAAGACTTAAGCAGACACAGAAGTGTGTGGAGCACTGTGTCCAGCTCTGGAGCCCCCAGCACAAGAACATGAATCTGCTGGAGCAGAGCCACAAAGATGCTCAGAGGGCTGGAGCACCTCTGCTATGGGAACAGGCTGAGGGAGCTGGGGCTGGAGCCTGGAAGAGAGAAGGCTCTGGGGAGACCCTCCAGCAGCTTTCCAGTACCTAAAGAGGGGCTACAAGAAAAGTTGGAGGGGGACTTTTTACAAGGGCTTGTAGTAATAGGTCAAGGGGTAATGACTTTAAACTGAAAGAGGGTAGATTTTTATTAGATATAAGGAAGAAATTTTTTACTGTGAGGCTGGTGAGGCACTGGAACAAGTTGCCCAGAGAGGCTGTGGATGCCCCACACTGGAAGTGCTGAAGGTCAAGGTGGGTGGGGCTTTGAGCAACTTGGTCTAGGGGAAGGTGTCCACGACCACTGCAGAGGGTTTGGAACTGGATGATCTTTAAGATCCCTTCCAACCCAAACAATTCTAGGATTCTATGAAAAGCAAATTTTTGGAAGATTGTGCTCAGGCTTGCCTTCGTGACTTTGGTTCTGAAATACTCAAATCTTTTAGAACTCCAGAAAATGTTACCCATCAGAGAACAAGCTCTAAATTCAGGGGTGGGGGAAGGAATTTTGGCTTGTTTGTTGAAGTGACTTATCCACAATGAGTTTTTGTTAAACTTGCTTGAGACCTCAACCATCTAAACCACTCAGCATTGATTTCCTATGTATGCCTCTGTTTCTCTTACCAACACACTCCTTCATACTGGAAAAGTTCATTGCAATGTTCAGTGAACAAAAATGCTCTCATTTGCAGAAATGCTTCCAGTAATTCATTTCCCAATGAACTTAGAGGAAAGCAAAATTCAAATAAACAGCTTCACCTTATCTTAGATGGTGAATCTTCCAGCCCTGGTATTCTAGATATTATTATTATAATATTCTCTAGGAATTAATGCAACATGGAACAGACCCCAGAGAAGTGTGTTACATATGAAATGTCTGAGAAATAAGGCATAATTTGTATTTTGAAGTAATTGATATGCTACAGAGCAAAGCTGGTGTAAGGGTGAAAAGACACTAATTCCAAAAAGAAATACAGCATATATTTAAAGGAAGCCTTAAATATACATTTTTTTTTATCCTTAAAACAAACAAACAAATAAATAAATAACCTCCTTTTTTTAACAGAAACCTTTTCCAGATGAGGAAGTACTGTTTGTTGACTCTCTGGTAATGCTGCACTCACTTTTGAAAGCTGTCAAATTTGTGCTTTCTCAAATGCTAAGGCTGAGGAGTAGGTAATTATGATGTCATTTAAGTTATTAATCAGGGCTCCAGAGAGCAGCTTAATACTGGAATGCATACAAAGGGCAGATTGTTCCAAATTTGCAGCAAAGGTATTTCATTATTATTGGCATCAAAATTAAGATTAGGTTACTAGTATGTCAGCACAGAGACCACACATCAAGCCCTTAAATTCTACAGATAAGGCAGTGGATAGAAAAGATGCACAGATTAGTTTTGACCTTGGATTAGCACCTGAGCTGCAAACAAAGCAGGAATCTCTAAGTCTAGCAAAGTGTCCTACACCTTCCCTCCCCTGTTGCAGCAGGTCTTGGCCAATCCCCTCTCCTGCTCCGTGCTCATTTCATGTTCTCCAGAGAGTATCTTCCAAGGGATGAGGCAGTCTGCTGGTGAGCCAGTTGGTCCCTTACCATGGGCTGCTTTGGGTCTGCAAGCAGCTACTTTAAAGTGCATTCCCACTGTGCAACTGTCTGCTGAGACATCACTGCCTTCCTACTGGGCTGCTATTTATTCCATAGGTTTTGTTAGCAGAGTTCCCTGTGCACTTGGCACCCTCCTCTGCACTCCCCTGTCCAAGGTTCCTGTCATGTCTACTGTGTGATTCTCATTCTCATCCCTTCTTGCTCTGTTCACCTTCCCAGTGCTGAATGCCCACCCCCCACCCCCAGTGGTAATAATACCCCCTATCCCCCTTTGTTCTTCTTGGGCACTTCCCTGCATATCCAACCACAGCCTTTGTTAGTGGCAGATTTCTTCTTGTTTTGGAGACTCATGATTCAAAGCTTTATCATGCTCAGCCCTCTTGGGATGATGGGCAACAGCAGCCTAATGTTGGAAGGCATTAAGGCTGCTCTGAAACAGCAGCTGGGTACAGACAACTGGCAAAGGCATAGCTTCATATATCCTTGCAAGTGCTTAGAATCCCATATGGCCTTTATTTTCCCTCTCCCTGTCCTCTCAGACAGCTTATTTCATTCTACTTCAAATCATTAACATCCCACTGAAGCCCAGAGCATTCCCCCCCCCCCCTGTTCTGTAATGCATTAGGAGTATTTAACAGTCACCAGTCTGCTGAAAAAGTGAAGGTGCCAGAAACTGGCTGCAAGACCTTCACAGGCACAGTCAGAAGCTGCTCCTCAAAACTGTAAAACCATTCACTGGAGCTTTTGGGTAGCCCTGTGACAGTACTACAGCTTTGTGTCCTTTCCACATGCTCCCAAAGAAAAACATCACCAGAAGTCCAGGCTTGACAACTGCTGCTGGACAACAGATGGAGATGTTGGCAGCAACAGCCTCTGCTTCTGTGGGTGACAGTCACAGCAACACTGCTCAGACAACTGCAGAGATCCCTTTTACTGTGTTTTTCTTTCTAGGGGCTACTGATCCCTGTGATCTACAGCACCACATGGGTTAACTTCCATTTCTGTAAGGTCGTTTTCTAAGCTGGCAACTAAAGGTTGTAGTTCTTTCTTCAGCAGGACTGAGACAGAGAAGGAGCCTTCTCCAGTCACCCCTAAATTATTATCAGAACAGCTACACGTTCAATTCTGCCATCTTTCCAGCTAGTGCAGTCCTACTGCACAAGATACTTTTAATCAAAGACATTTTATTCCCATATGCACAACACCAGCTCTGTCTTTGCACACTGTTTAACTCATCCCCCAAACCCTCCTCTCTTCTGCCTTCAGTCTCTACACAGCATCCTAATGGTCTCTTCTCCTTAAAAGCTGAAGAGTAAGAAAAGAGCTTCATGGTTCCTGGCTCATCCTTCCTCCTCCCCCCTTCTACCTCCTCCCATCACAAATGCAAAAATAGGTATCAGTCAATATACCTGAATGCCAGAGCAACAGGGTATGGGGAAAGACTGTGCTGAGCTCTTCCAAATAGAGTGTAACTGTTCTGGAAAAAAAAAACATTTCCCACACAAGAGACAATCAGAAGAGACATCACATTTCTGAGCAGATTTCACATGTTGACAGATGAGAGGCAAGTCAATCCCCTGTCACTCAGAAACTCAAATCAAGCACGTTTGGCTACAGAGGCAGACTGCTAGAGAGGGTACCAGAAGAAGGAAGGTCTCAGAGCAGACATCTGTGCTACAAGCCAACAGGAATTTCCATGCTCTCTGCTATCAATTTACATAAAATTCATGTGGAAAGTTCCTAAAGGTCTCACTAGAAACATGGTAAAAAACTGAGCATTTAGGAACAAAAACTGCATCTTGACTGCACATTTAAAAGTGCCCTAGATACTAAAATATTGGTGATTCTGCTCATATTCAAAGCTCAAATGGCAAATTGAAAGCACTTGTGAATAGCTCATCCCAAATACTCCACATTCATACATAATTGAAACACCCCAGGGGACAATTCTCAAATGAAATAGATGACATTTGGAAGAAAAAAAAAAAAAAAAAGCCTGGGGTAATAACAAACAGAAGGAAGATTTTGAAGGCTACATTGGCAAAATATCTCAAAAAGAGCAGCCCCTAAATAACCACAACACAGCAGCCAAGATTTTAGACACAGTTATAAAATGAAGAGAACAAAGAATGGCACTGTTATATATTTTGGATCTTTAATAGCTATGAAAAAAACCCCTTCCTTTTTCTCTGGACGTCACAGGCAAATACTCAACTGCTCATTCCCTGCCCCACTCCCTAGATCCTGCCTGCCTGTCTTCCCCTCCCATCCTAAACCCCATCTCTGTTTCTGTACTATTGTTATTTGGAGACCCTCTACCCTTCCAGTCTCACCCCAAACCTTCAGCAACCAATACTCCCCCCTCTTTAATGCCCTCTTCTCAGTCCTGCTTTCAGGTGGGATAGAGGGAATTTTCTTCCTAGGAGCTGGTACAATGCTGGGGTTTGGATTCAGTGTAAGAATAATGTTGGTAACAAACTGAAGTTTTAGTTGTTGCTAAGTAGCACTTGTCAAAGTTTTTTTCAGTTTGCCATGCTCTGCCAGCAAACAGGTACAAAAGAAGCTGGGAGGGAATGTGGCCAGGACTCTATTCCAGTTGAAACCAGAACACCAGCTCATAGGTCTAGCTCTTTCTCAGCATCTGTTGGCATCATCGATGGTACTCTTTCTGAGACCAGATCTATTCATTTATTTGAGCTTCTCTTCATTCTTTTCCTGCTCCTCTAATGGTTAATTTGAAAAGACCATGCAAGGGACATGCAGTTTTCCTAATCTATTTGTGAGATTGGCAGCAAGATGCTGATAGAGTTGACAATGTGAGCCCAATGTGGCTTAAAATAAAGCTCTTTGTTTTCCTTCCTGTGACTCCTTGCTAGGGAAGGGATTGTCTTTTTGTTTTGCCTATAGCACCCAGCACAAAGAGTTGGGATTCACAAAGGGTTGGGAGGCTCTGGTGCTTTTGGCCTCCTTTCCCAGTCAGAGTCAACACTGAGTGAGAACAGCTCCAGGAAGGAGACAACTACACAGGCAGCTTTATCATCAGAAACTCCAAGCACTGCAGATAGGACTTTAACCTTCATTCTCACCTGAAAATAGACACTAGGACTGCAGGTAAACTCTGAAGGAGATCTTTGCATTAGGTCACATTCAGATGTTTGTTTTTCCCATTCATCTAGAAACACAGTAAGACTGTAAACTCCACAGCAGTGAACAGGGCTGGCCCATCACACATTTGCAAAACTACCTTCCCACTGAATAAAAACTACCTTCCCACTGAATAAAAACTACCTTCCCACTGAATACAGGTGAGCAAGAGGCTTACTGACTTTTGAGATCTAAGATTCTCAGGTGCAGACAATATAGAAGCGAATGCATTAAAAAACCAGAGCCTGGTGGGAGCCAGCAGAAGAAAGCAGACAGGATTTTCCAGCCACCAGTGACTGACAAATGAAGGCAATCAGATTTCCTGGGATCCCCTCCCAGCCAAAGCCTGACCTTGAGAATCTCCTCCAAGCAGCAGCCAGGTCTGCCTGTTCCAGATGCAACTGCTTCAGCAAGAGAAATGATCAGGGCACCATTTAAAGAAACCCAAGGGCTCAGAGAAATCTCTAAATAGAACTTAAACAGGCTGAAACACCAACATATCTGAGCAGCTTTATTAAACAAATGCACAGATGGCTAACACTCCTGCAACTCTGACCTTGAAAATCAAATTCACTCTGTATTTACCACTCCCTTTCCCAGTCACTGAATGCACTTATGTGCTACGTTGTGAAATTATACTTCAGGGCACCATCTCAGTTTCCTTCCATTCTGGAAGTAAGTTCTTGCTCTATGAAATCAACAGGGTTGTGAAGTATTCAAGCTGATTGTAACCCTGTTTGAAAATCAAGGAAGACCTCCAGCATTTACTCTAGAAGCATGATGTTCACATTGTTTGGGGCTTTATTCAAGCTCTGTTGCTGTATCTGTGAAGCAGCATCCCTTCACTGAGACTGCTGCTTTTCAGGGAGACAGACTTTTCTTACCCTCTCAATGCAGAGGCCACCCTGATCCAGACTGCACTCTTTAAATACCACTCTAGTTCAAGTTGCTGATCTCTCAGTAACATGGGAAGTCTCAAGCTGCAGAGCCACTGTCCTTTTCTTTACTCTGTTCTGACTCATCACTTCTTCAGGGTAAGCAGTGGAAGGCAGAAACCCAAATTCAGTCCCAGCACAAAGATCTAAAGGACTTCACAGATCTGAGTGACACATTTCCCTGGGATATTAGGGAAAATAAAATACATTATTGGAAAAACTTGAATAAAATCAAGTGCAGAGCTCATATAGTTGGGGGCAGGGAAGGGGTGTGGGAAGGGAAAAACGTCCAGAATAGCCTTAGAGAAGAAATTTTATCCCAAGAAACAGAAAAGAATCTACACAACCATAAAATCATTCCTTCTCTACCATGGTATCACGGGGTTTTTTAAAGTAAATAATTAGGTTGATGAGCTAATTCCATTATCACCTATTATAGTGATTAATATTGCCTGACTGTCCCTTTGCAATGCTCTCTAAGATCTATAAACTGCCTTCCATTGTGTTGATTGATGGCTCTTTGGGTCAGGGATTGTCTTTAGGTTCGTGTTTGTGTCATGGGCCTGTGGTTCAGGCTGAGGCACTATGGGAATAGCCTGCCCTGCCTGACTCTCTGTGGGGTGCAGGTTATAGCTTGTCTATCAATATGTTAAGGGTGAGTGTAGGGAGGATGGAGCCAGACTCTGCTCAGTGTCACCCAGTGACAGGAGCACAAGAGGTTGAGGGGAAACACAAGGAAAAACTTGTTCCCAGTGAGGGTACCAGAGCCTGGCAGGGGCTGCCCAGGGAGGTTGTGGAGTCTCCT
>JAOEGS010009342.1:20942-46929 GCA_025447755.1 Corythornis vintsioides | reverse complement strand
TTCCTGGGTGACTTGGTCTAGGTGCCCCTGCTCTGGCAGGGGGGTTGGACTGGATGATCTTCTAGGGCCCTTCCAACACCTGACATGACCAGAAAACCTTCCTGTGCAGGAAGAGCTATGCAAAAACTAGGCATCACTTAGTACCAGTCATGACCACATTGATTCCTTATAAGCACACAAGATAAGCAAAGAGAAAGAATGATGAGTCCTACCAGGACAAAATAACTACCCCGATCAGTTATTTGGGTACCCTCAGTGTTGGGTTTTTTTATGAGCTCTATTGCTATATATAAAATTATTTATATGATGCCTATGTAAGCCTTCTTATATCCATGAGAAATACTTGTGGTTTATGTCACCTCTGTTCCACAAATGGCTTATTAGGCTGGATTTTTAACCAAACATCATTAGCTTAAGAAAAGGAAATTATAAGCCATCAAACAGAAGTTTTATGAAGTTTACTCACACTCAACAAAGTGATTCAGAATTACTCAGGAGATTCAAGCAGACAGAGGAATTTGGGGAATCAGCTAAAACTCCTAATGTAACTGCCCTGTGAGCTGCAAACTAGGAGCTGTTCACAGAGCTCAAAACACCAATATCAATTTTACATTACGAAAACAAGCCAACAAACTCTTTTCATTGTATGAAAAACTGGGAAAAATCGAATGTCCTCAAATGGAGATTTTTTAACATCAGGCTCATCATTCAGATTTAGAGGACCTTGGTTTTGGCCAGAAGTATCAGAGACATATTTATGGTTCCTTTCATTCCTGAGCCAGTCATATGTAGCTCACCTCCTCTTCTGCCTGGGCTGCCTCACCTTTTCATAGATACATACTATTCAGACCTTTTGAAACTGAATTAGCTTGATTTATGAAGAGTTATAGTCATATTTTATCCTGAATAAACTGACCTTAATGTCATCATGTGGAAACAATGAGGGAGTGAATTCATCCAGACAGTATTAAAGAATTTCTACATATTTCCAAGTGGGCACTGTAAGGTTTTCCTGACAGCATACAGATGATAGACCAGTCAGTCCTCAACTATCAGACACCAAATCTTCCTTTCATGATGACAGTTTAAGAAGAGATGGAGGGGAAGTTGTGGAAAACACTGATTATCTTGTTTAGATCAATTCTCTCCATATGTTAAACACAAGGGGGAAAAAAACCCTCAATCAAATAAACAAAATCCAAAACAACAACAACAAAAACCACCCCAGAAAACAACCTCTGTTTTAATACAGTAAATAAACCAAACAATCATCAAGTGCATGCTTTGGATTCTGCAAGTTCCCTCACAGGTGTGACACACAACTGAATGTGGCATTCAAAGCATACATGGAGGGTCTCCATCCTCCTCAGACTAGTTTTTTCCATTTTAGCACGAACATTCACATTCCTGTATATTCTTTTTCACCTTCCCTAAGGTACCTCTCACCCAATCATTTTAGCATGATGATAATTACAGTCATGGAATGAAAACAGAAGCCAGCTGCTAAGATGATCCTGGACGTCATCCGGATGCGAGTGAAGCATGAGCATCTAATTCATTAAGGGAACAGGAGGATTAGGGTGGTGCTGAGTGTCTATTCTGTTTAATTTGACATTCCATTAATTCACTCTCTCAGTGGACAGGATGGGAGATGCAGCATAATTATAGCTCAGAATCTGAAACCTCTGGCATGTCTGAAGACATTAGCTTGGTGGCAGTTGGCTGAGGGGAGCATGGCAAGAGGGATCAGCAAACTTTGTGCTCACTGTACCCATTATGCTTCAGTAATAAATGGCATGTGGGACTGGTGGAATTCACCTTGGAGATTAAGGACACTGCTTCTGTGCAGCAAATGGCTTTCCAAAAGTCCTGAGAGAAGAAACTTCCAAGGATGCTTCACAATGTGAACCTACTTTGTATCAGACAGAACAACTGCTTCAAAACCTGGCTGGCAGATGTATGATCCCAATTTTCTTCTTAGAATGAATAGCATTGCCAAAAATGCAAACCCCTGTTCCCAGAGAGCCTCTTATGTTGTGTAGTTACTCAAACCATCATCATGATTCATGGATCAAATTTCAGTATGAACAAATGTTCAAGCACAGCAAATCCACAGGCCCTGCAGTTCTGACATGCATGCAGCCTACACAGGCACTGCACACATTCTTCTGCACCTCTGAACAGCTGCTCTGGAACATGCAGGACACAATGTTTTCAAAGAAGCTCTTTGGAAAAGTGTCAGAAAATAATTGCCCCCTCACCTCTAGGTATCAAAAGAAATAGCCAGATTTGTGAAGAGCTCTCAAAACAGATCACCAATTGAGGAATCTGAGAATTTGAGAATGTTGTTCCCAATGCTTTACAACACTAAAACCAAACCCTTTCACAGATGTCCCACTCAAGCTCATATCTCACCTTGAAGGCACATCAGATTTTATTTCTTTGTTAGAGAAGTAGAGGTGTGAAAAGAGATGTAATAGGAAACCCCACTGATATGTTTCTCACAGAAAAACTGACATCTTGATACCATATTGATTTAGTCTACTGGACACCACTGGCTACCACGGATGCAGTTTGACACTTAAGAGAAAGAAGCTGACTCATTTAAAATTACAGAAGTCACAGTACCTAGACATTTTGATAAACTTAACATGTACAAATAGACAGACCTCTTAACTCATTTCAATGTAATTAGCTAAGGGCTGGCAGTCAGATGGACAGTAACAGAAACAGTCACCCACAGTTAAATCATACAGCAAACAGAGCACCAGGAATTTGTTGTCACTGTGAGAGTCAGAGGCCTGCTGCATTCAGACTAGGTCCCAGCAAGGCAATGAAGAGAAGTAGCTGTTACTTTTGATCCTGCAATACATTTAAGAACATGCTGGAAATGACTCAAGATATGTGAAGAGGTAAAACCCACCTGGCAGATGAAACCAGTGGACGAGCACTGCCGAACCCAGAGGCTGAATTTCCTCTTTTTCCTCTTGCGTAGCTCCCTCTCTGTGCATGTGGCAATGAAAATGGGGTCCTCATCAATCAGGGGCTCATGTAGTACCTGCAATTGGCAACAAAAGATGGAGGGGAAAGAAACAAGAGTCCATGCTGCTGAAAAAAAGCAGTGCTTTCAATTTTTCCAGGAAAACACAACCCTTGCATTGTGCACATCACTTCATACAAAGGCACAAACCCACTTTTGTTCAGTGTTACCACCCAACAAAAACCAAAGCCTGGCAAGCACACTTCATTGTGGATGGCTGCTCTACATGTGGTTTGCAAACTACAGTTTAAAGTCCCTCCAAAATGAGACAGAGGACATGGGAGGAAGCAGGGAAGAGATTGTTAGCAGTGTTCTTCTCTGAGCTTCATTATCAGCTTCATCTTGTTTGGCTGAGTGTCTTCCACCCAAATATCCCCTACAGTATGTGCAGGGTACACTCTTTGGTTACAGCAAAGGAGAACACGTAACAGAGAGGGAGAGAAGCTGGGGAGAAAAAGATATTTTCTGCTGCCACTTAAGGAAGTGGGGAGAAGACAGAAAATGTTATTTTCCTGGTGGCACCAGCTTCAGGGAAGCCTCTAAACTCAGGAGCTGAAAAAACTGACAAAAGGAGTCAGAAAGATAAAGGACCAGAGGCAGGAACAGCAAAAGACAGGGCCTACTGAAGCAAACTGTGAAATTGAAACAATCTCTGCATTCTGCATCCAGATGATGTAAGCAGTACCCTGATCCTTACAGCTGATTTTTGTTGCACTTCTCTCCAATAATTCATCAGCAAGTCATCAAGCTTTATGCTATAGAACAGCAGTACTGCCTCCTTGCAGGTCACAAGTACCTGTGCATAACACAGACAACTCACATCTGTGCAGTCAGGGATGTGTAACAAGTTACTGGTGAGAGCACAAACGTTTGGAAACTGTTGGAAGGTCTCAGCTGATGAACACTGACAAAATTCAGACATCTACACCCAAATCAGAGCTAGTCCCTCCCAGTCCATGGGGGGAAAGCAATCCCATAGTTCATAAATCAGATTAATTACGATCTAAAGGAGCCCATTATTTCCAGGGACCATCACTCCAGGAGACAGGCTCAGGGAGCCACAATGCAGAGGCTCTCACCTTCAGACCAAGCCCTTCCACACCTGCACGTCTGCTGCTTTTGTGCACATCTGCACTCAGGCAGTGGCAGAAATGAGAACAAAGCTGCATTAAGCCTGGGAGCAATGCTGGTAGGGACTTGTGGCCAGCAAGCAGTTAAGCACTAGGGATGAGCAGCTGCTGGCCTCCTGAATAGAAGATGTTTTGTTGATCATCACTCTGCCATCCCAGAATAGGCACCCGTGCCCTCCCCACGCAGTGGTGGCTGCACACTTTCATTTATACACACTCCACTTCTTAACTCCTCATGAAACATTCCCAGGCCCAGCTGAAAGCACTCCTGAGAAATCTGCAATTTACAAACCAAAATGCAGATGCGAGCGAGGGAAGCTGCTCACAAAGCTCTTTGTCCTTAAAGCTGCAGCTGTCCTCTTTTCCCACCAGAGCCAAATCCTCTTCTTTTCTCAAAGTCCACATGAAAACTCCTTTTTTTCCTTTTTCACATTTCCACCTCAGGGAATTCTGACAGTGTTTTTCAAATATTAAACGTGCCCTCATTAGATTTTTGCCTTCCTTCCTCTTCCATGCAGGGAGGCACACTTCCTCCCCATGTAGGAGACCATATCCTTTGGGATGGAGCAGGACACACCATCAAGAATTCCTCAGCTTCTGGAAAGGCCCCCTTACCTGCCACATGCCACTTGGTGTGCTTCAGCTGTGCTTCTCTCCTGCTATAGGATGGAGAGCAGCAGAAAGAAAAGGCTGCACAAGCATCACTTGAGGACATTTTTTACTGTCAGTGCTCAGCACTACAACATCAGCTTCCCTCCCTGCTGCATCCTGCTTACCTTCCCACTCTTTCTGCCTTCTAAGACAAGGCAGAAATTTAAGGCATGGCAGCCTTAAATTTAGAAAGAAAGTCTGAATTTTAAAAATCTCTCCTGTCTTCCTCTTCTCTCTTGCCTATGCTCAGCCCTGCCTTCCCCTACAATGCAGAGCTTCCCCTCCTTTTCCCTGTCATGAATGTTTAAGTCATTCCCATTTCTCCTAAGAAGACTAATGCTTCACCTAAGTCCATGCTGAACTGCTGGGAAGAGAGAAGGAAAATGGAAATAGAGTAGGGCAGGATTTGCTGTTGCTGCAAAGAGCTAGTGTAGACACACAAGGAAACTCAAATGAAAATCCTGGAGTTTGCTCTTCTTGGTTCCTCCAGAGAGGGTGAGGAGACAAATGTTGTCACCCCTCCATATGCAACCACTGCTTGAACTGTAAAGGACTTTGCAAGCAAGGCACTAAATGGGCTGTTCCTGCTGTTGAAACAGCTGGTGCCTGTCTCATTTTCAGTGGGGGCAATTTGGTGCTTCTGGCATTGCCATGGCTTTCTCATGACAAAAGTTAGCCCTACTGTCACTGGCCAGCCCTGTCAGTTTGTTTACCCTCCTCCATTCCCAGTCCTGTAATCTCCTGTAATCTCAAATCCATCTCTTTGCAAATCCCCATGCAAAGAGGTATTTGCTCCTTCCCCACTCCCCATCCTTGCTGCCACTGCAATACCCACTTTTCTAGGAGCTAAACCCATGGCACAATCTTTCCTGCTTCTCATCTTCCTAGATAAAAATCTACTTTCAGGCTTGACTCCTACACATAATTCCTGTCTGCCTCTTCATCTCTTCTGACTCACTCCCCAAGCCCTACCCTCTTCCTATTCTGACCTCCTTTGATCCAAGCCATCCATTTCTTCATAGGTATCATCCCCATATGCTTCTCTCAAATTCCCAGTTCAGGTCTAAGAAGCTCCTCATCTAGTTGCTTCACTCCACCACAACTATCCCACTGGGTTGTGGCTTTTGGTTTTTTTCCTCTTCTTTATAGACACCCTCATCCCTGCTAGATCTTGCCAAGCTTTCACTCTTTGTTTTACCCTGAATATGTACTTGCACCCCAAGTGCTGGAGTTCCATTTTGGAGCCTTGCCTCTCCAGCAATTGCTTCATCTCCCATCTTGCCTGTATCAGAAACAGCAGGGCCAACAGCACAGTGACTGTGTCCTTGTACTTGTACACTGGTGAGACCACACCTGAGTACTGTGTTCAGTTCTAGGTACCACAGTACAAGAAAGACATCAAGATCCTGGAGTGAGTTCAGAGAAGGGCAAGTTCAGATTATTAAGATTTTCTTTACTGAATGAGTAGTTAAGCATTGGAACAGGCTGCCCAGGGAGTTGGTGGAGTCACCATCCCTGGAGGTCAAATCAAGAAGATGTGGTGCTTTGGGACATGGTCTAGATGTCACTGGAGGTGTTGGACTTGATGACCTTGGAAGTCTTTTCCAACCTTAACGATTGTAGGGTCTTTCATTCACTGAACAAAACAGCTACCCTGTCTCCTGACAGTTCCTTGCTTTCTTCTACAGTTTAGATAATCTCCACAGTGATCACTCCACAGTCCCATCTATTCTGCTCTTACCACAGCCCAAACAGGCTTGACAAAGCCCAGGGCCACTAGCTTGTTTGTACTTGGACTTTCTGAACTCCACTGCCTTAGATAATGAACCAACACATCCTTGAGATAGCTCATCTTCTCTGAGCTCCATGGGGCCTCATCTTCTCATAGCTCCCCAACACTGGCTGTCTCTTCAGCCAGTCTCTGGCTTTTAGTGGATACCATCCAGCTGCAAAGAGAATCCCCTGGATATCTGCACCTGTATGCACAGGTTCAGCCATTCTATCAGCAATACTGGTTTGTGCTTCTGCTTCTTTGCTCCAAAGCTCCTCCTGTCAAAACTAAATTCTCTGATAGCATCTGACATTTGTACTTGCATATCCAGCTGTCAGTTCTGATTTTATATGCTGCATTTGAGAGCATCTCCTTCCCCTTATGATAAACCCTTACCATCTCCTTTTTTGGCCATTGCAGGCATCCTGCTCCTGCTGCAGATCTCACTGCCCAGTGAACCTGAATGCCAGTCTTTACCTCCAACTCCTTGCAAGGTTTCTGAGCCAGACAGTACCTGCATTTTCCACAAGTTGTGAGTAGTAACAGCTCTAAAATGCTACTCATTTTAGAGTTAACAACCCACTCACCCAGTCCAGTTTTCATCCAAGCCCATGGCCATCCTGCAACAGTTTTCAGTGCCTCAACATAAGGTAGCCCTGCCCCATTGGTTGCTTCTGGAAAGCTGTTCTAGTGCAACACACTGGTCACATCACTTCTCTTAATTTCTCTCTAATACATCTTCTTCTCCAATACATCAGTCAGATTTTTTCTCTCACTTTCAAAGTCCTGTTTGGCCTATCCACATTTTATTGATCCTTTTTGACATCCACCTCTGATGGAGCCATGATTTCATGCTCCTCTGACCAGTTTTTTAGTCTTTAACTGACTCTCTTTAAAGGCAAAAAAAAAATCAGTTCTTACAGCACTCTACTACCATTAGGCAGTTTAAAAATAGCTATAAAGGTTCACCATTTTCTGCTGTCAAACTCAACCTAAAATTTGACTTCAGCAGAGGATCAACTGGCCAAGATTCAATATTCAATATTCTTATTGTTCTTGTCTTTCTCTTGCTCCATGTCTGATACTTGGCTAACATTCTCTGAATACTTACACCTTTGTGTGAAACTCACAGTCCCCCAAGAACAGTCCTGGTTTGAGACCAGCACCCTCACTCACAATAAATCAGTTTGAAAACAGGAAAACTGAGATAGAGTGATGACACCACCAGGTGTGAAACACCAGCAAGCCCCCAGTAATTGGCCACACTTCAGCACCATGCCCTTGGAGCAAGAGGTTGGAGCTATGTCTCTCTTTTTGCCAGACAGTTCACTCCTTCCTGATGTAAGGACTTAAGCCAACTGTTCCCAACTGACATTTCAGTGGGCAGATGCAGAAATGTTTGATTCCAAGATGCCAGTGAGAAGGTACTTTGGAGGGAGAGGCATGATGAGCATGCCCAGAGCTGTGCTGCAGACCTCTCCCACAGCAGCCAGGGGCAGGCAGAGACAGCAACCCTGTCTAGTCACATCCTGCTGACAAGCACATCCACACTCAGCAGGCACAGGAGGGGATTTCAGCAGTGATGTTCTTTTCCTGAGCTCCTCTGGTTTCTGGAACTCAGTGTATATCCTTGGCAGGTGAGTACCCTTGAATTTGTTTCAGCACAGCTCCTGAGCTCAGGCAGGGCATCCTCCCTGTCTTCAGGCTTCCACTTACAGACAGCAGCACTGCTGCAAAGCTAAGCAGCAAAGAGACCACACTGATTCCAGGAGCAGACCCAAAACTCCACATCTTGTTGCTCAGGTAGAGGCAGCAGTTATTTATACAGGAGATGTTGTGGAGAGATAAAATGCAGATTATTCCTGTCATCCCTGTCCAATCTAGGTCAGAATACTTTTTTTTTTTTTTTACTTTGGAAATTGAAGCTAGCACTGCTGGTACATTCTGGGCTTTACATACCATAATAGGCTGGAGAGCAATTATTTCCTTTTGTTTGCTCAGTATATTTAGTAAAATAATTATAATTCACTAGCTTGTTTTCTTTGCTTTGGTATATTGCCATACTCCTCTCTCTAAGTTTCCTTTCATAGAAAATGTGGTGTCATTTTTGCATGCAAATTTTTTTTGGAGGGGTTACACATAAGGAAAAAAAAAAATCCCAAATATTTTCTGACAGATACTCCACTTGAATGAATAATCTCTTCTAGTTCCCCCAGAAGAAAAGATAAAATCTGTAGAAGATTTGAAGGCAGATTTGCACTACCTGCTGAATACAGTTGGTCAACTCTGTCCACAGAGGTGACTTGAACAGGCATCTTCCTCAGCTGCCTGCACTGCCAGAGGAAGGAAGTCAGGAACAAGTCTACCTACAAGTCCAAATCCTAAGGATCCCAAGACATTCCTCTGCTTGATGCCACTTACAGTACCCTAAAGCCTGAGCCTAGATCCCACAAGTCTCCCCTTTAAGATGTAAGTGTACCTTAAGCAACAAATACATTCTGAACTTGGGATTCTGAGCATTGCTGATGACAGAAATCTGGGCCCCTCTTCCCAAACCATTTTCAGCAGCAGCAATCCAAAAGCCCATCTGGGATGAGCCTGTCCCCTTGTCTTTTCCCTTTGTTCTGTGCAACTGGGTTATTATTTTTAATTATATCTATTATTTCTCACTGGGCCTGACATTCTGAGTTTGATATTTACTGCAGTCTGCTAATCTGCACTCAAGACAATTTCCAGGGAGAAATCTTTTCTGCTGTTTTGAGCAGATGGGGTCCACATCTCTTGAGAAAGGCAGTGTGCAGCCCTGCCTGATGGCACCCAGGAGGACATTAGGCACAAGGCTTCTTTTGGGAGGAGGCCTGGAACATCCCCCAGTAGGCTACTGGTGCTACACTAGAGTATTTTTAACAACAGATTCAAAACCTCTTTCTTTCTCACAGGGTTCTTTTTGAAGCTGTATTTTAGTGCCTTTTGTTCCACTCAATACCACTGAAACATGCTGTACAGAAATCACTGACAAGGGAGCAGAGAAGTGGAGGGGAAGGAAGAGAATTTGTCACTACTCCCCCCACCTTTTTTTTTCTTTTTTTTTTGTTTTGTTTTTAAGTAGCATCTCCTCACCAAGCTCAGCACCAGCACACATTTTGCTGGTGAAAGATCTGGCTGTTTTGCCACTGCAGACAGGATGCTCTGACTTTGTCACTTCAGTTCCCAAAGCTTGCTTGGGAGGGGGGGAGTGGAGAAGGGATATACATGCAAATCAAATTTTATCCTTTAATGGATTTGCACTCACAGCATGTCCCACAGCACACCATTATAAGCATTTACATTAGACACAGTGATCACATTTCTGAAGCCTTTATCTTCTGCCCATTGAAATCAGTGGCCATAAGGATTATAAATCATATCTTAATGAGAGCTCAGTCCCAACAAAACCAGGACTCTCACTGCCTGCTTTGTCTTAATGGAAATGCACCTTGCTGGCATGGCTTAGGAGAGAACAGTCCTCCCCTCTCTACCCTAACAGCTTTTTAGACAGCTGTGTCTCAACTATACAAGTATTATTTTTGTCTACAAAATAGAAAAAAACCCTTGTAATCACTCCCAATTTATTCTGGGCACATGTCAACAGATGAGATGCACCTATGCCTTCATTACTGTTGTGCAGTGGGCAAAAATGTAGTGCTTCTGAAGGGAAAAAGGAAGAAAAAGAAAATGATGGACAGACCATCCTTTCCAAAAATCTAGGTGAAAACTTTAAATTCTTCAAAGAGAGAGTTGTTTGAGAAGTTAGTTCAAGTAGTAACGTATTTCAGGCTTATTCATTTCCTTTCCAGACTTCTGAATGTGACCAACAGCTCCTAAAGAGATCATTTAGAGTGGAAGAAAGTTTAATTAGTGCATGATGAATATTAAGAAAATACTTCTTTGCACTTAAAAAAAAAAATAATCCCACATTGATCAACTGTACAGCTGTAGTCAGACAACCAACAGCTATATAAGTTATAATATAGAGGTCCTTACATTGTCTGCCCAGTCTACAGAGCATCCTCCCTACAGAATAGCATTCTGCTGTAGCTGGAAAATTTATCTCAAAAACATTGGAGTCCTCTTCATTTTCATTCCTAGTAGTCTAGAAATATTTCCAGTTCACTGGCACTTTGGTTGCAAATCCACACATCAATAAGTTCTTCCATTGGAGCATCACCCATCACTAAAATCCAGAACTGGCACAAGGCACACAGACTGTGCTGTTGAGGGTGCCAGAGCTCTGGAACAGGCTGCCCAGGGAGGTTGTGGAGTCTCCTGCTCTGGAGACACTTAAGACCTGTCTGGATCTGTTCCTGGGTGACTTGGTCTAGGTGATCCTGCTGTGGTAGGGGGTTGGACTAGATGATCTTCTAGGTCCCTTCCAACCCCTAATATCTATGAATCTATGAGAGCAGCTGACAACTGTGGGGAGCAAAGGCACCTGCCCCCCAGCTTATTTCCCTCTGCCCAGTTGTGAGGAGGTAGCTGTGCTGCTGGACTATATACTGAATAGCTACTGCTAGTGTCAGGGACAGGCATTTCAAGCAAACAGCTCCTGCATCCAACTCTCAGCCTGTAGCAGGAGCAGCAACAAGTTCTCCCTCCAGCCCCAGCTGCACCAGCTCTGCCCTTTCTACTCCCCCTGGCAGGAGCAGCCTGCAGCCTTCCACCCAGGATAGCAAAGCCTAATGGTGCCAACCTCACTGAGAAGACTCCAGGCCTTAGGCCACTAAAACAAACAGCCCCAGCTCGGAGAGCATCCCTCCTCCTGCAACGTGCCAGGCACCTGCACTGCAGAGCTGAAAGTCAGACACTGCTGAGCACTCAGGTAGGACAGTGCTGCTTTCACTCCTCTTTCATGGAGGCACCAGAGCATGGCCTGTTTCTGCAGGCAGCCGTGCTCTGTGCTTTCAGTCATAGAGCCAGACAACCCAGAGTGCATAGGTTAGATGCTTCCCTGCCAACAGGTCGCCTCTTACCTGGGCTTGTGAAGGTCTAAAAGCAGAGTCAAAGCCATTCTGCAGAGAGTCCAGGAAAGGCTGGATTTTGTAGAGGCCATGTGTAGTCTGGCTCGAGCGGAAGGCCACGATGTGGAAGTACTTCAGGATCTTCTCAAAGCGTGACTGTGTCATGATGAGGGCAATGCTCTTGTTGCTGTAGAAGCCACTGCTCCAGATGCTGAGAACAGACTCACAGTGGTGGATGCTGGTTGATATCATGTAGCCTAAGAAGGCCTTCATTTCTGACAAGGTGACATCAATCCAGGCATCGTCACGACCAAATCTCTCCTGGTACTTCTTGGCATACATGTTGGTTTGGACCACCATATTCTTTAGGACATTGTCAGGGACAAAGAGCTGAAAAAAGTCCATGGCACTGGCAGTCAGGGGCATTTTTCGTGTCGGACCTAAGACAAAGCAAGAAGGGAAGATAAGCTTACTCCTGATCATCACAAAGCATGGCCAACTCCAGCAATTTAAAGCAGGATTAACCTTCCTAAAGCAGGAAAATAAGGTCAAAGTGATGGCATGTCAGCTAATTCCTTGGAAAGTGTACCCACTCATTGGGAAACTTACCCTCTACATCCCCTGTCTTCCTCCTGTATGCTACAAATACACTCTGAATAGTTTCTTTCTGTGCTCTGCACACTCACTAGTTTGTAGCATGCAGGTCTGTGAGACAGCACACAATTTTTCTACTTATATAATGTCTGTACTTTTACCCCCAGCAGTTGTTTTGGCCTTTTTCTGGGTAGTCTTTTATTTGTCTATCTACATGTCAAAGCAGTGCCCACCTCAAAACCCAGAAGGAAGGTGTCAGAGCCCTCCAGAGAGTGCTGCCCCATCCCTGCTGACACGATTTCTGGCCACTAGAACCTGATCCCACCTTTTCTTCTGCACCTTCAATTCCTGCCCAGCTCATTACCACTCATCCCGTGGCTTTCAAATCTGCTTCTGCTCCACACCATGAGGATAATGTCTATGCACCTTTGAGTTCTCTCTGCCACCACACTGGAGCTTTATCCTGAGCATTGACAACCCTGAGAGCAACAACAACCAGAACAAGTCAAAGACACCACGTGGCTAGTGCCACTGTCCCACATCCCAGGGAGTAGTTAGTACAGTGCACGTGCTGGTCCCTGCAGTCCCATGCCACCATTACCCCAGCTTTTCACTGTTCTTGCACCTTCTCTGACAGTTCCAAGCTCCAAGAAGGGGGAGCTTGCAGGACAGGGGGAGAGAGAAGGGAGGCTCTGAGGATTGGCAGCACTGTACCAGGGTAACAAGGTTATCCAGTCAGACACCCAATTACATGAAACTGAATTAGGAACATCAAGCCTGCAGTACAGGGATGCAGACACCACTCCTTACAGCCCTCTCTCCTCTAATCCCTTCCATAAGCTAATTAAGCTCCATTTTAAAAAGCAGTGTTTTCCATTCTTCCACCCTGTGGCAGTGCTTTAGTCTCCAGATAAGGGTTTATGGAGACAGGGACATTCCCTGTTGTACAGAAAATGTGAAAACCAGTTCATCTGAGAGGGGCAGAATGGACAACCCCACTGCACTGCTTAAGAGCAGTTCTACATCCCTGTGAAAATGACAGTGTCATGATTATTGCCCTGAACTAAGAGCTGGACACAGTAAATACTGCAGCATAATTTGTAGCAGCACTATGAGGAATTAAATACTGAGGTTGGACTTGCTCTTAAACCTCAATGTTTGTGCTCACTCTGGGGAACTGAAGGTACTCAGAGGACAGCAGAACTAGCACTGAGATACCTAAACAGGGAACATCTTCATTGGAAAAGAATGCCAAAAAGAGCAAACATAAGTTGTTTTGGGGTTTTTCTGAGTGCAGTAAGGAAAGAAAGAAATGTAAAGATTACTTTTCATTTTAACTTGTAATATTTAGAAACTGAAAGCAAAACAGTTGAGTTGAAAGAACAGTTGTAAGAACAGAGTAAACAGCCTCACACAAACCATTTTGATAAGGACAAAGGAGAAAATTTCAGCTTAAATGACAAAAGGTTTTCATTATCAAGTGAAAACTATGGGGCTAGAATAGATATACCTACTTAAAACTCAAGTGCCATTGCAATAATAAAGCTTCTTAACAAAGAGTTTTCTTTTGATCAGGAGATTTATATTCTTCTAGCATTCACTAGACTGTTACAGCTGACATAAAATGCTCTACAAATTATTCTGTATGACTTAGAAAAGTGCATCACTTCCTCTTTCCCCCTAAATTTTGACCCAAAAAAAACCCCTCCCAAGTGTTGCCATTCTACAGTAGCTATGGCTTTCTGATAGCAGACTGCACACACAGTATTCCTGGGTAACATGAAGTCTTGAGCAGCTCTTGAAGTCAACTCCCTTGCCCAAGCAACCTTCTGGGCAGAGCTAAATCACTTTCTGATTCAAACAGCAGCCTAACTGTTGACTAAATATAGTTCTGAAAGCCCCTGTATAATCTCATTGTCTTAAAAACCAGCCTTTATTGGCAGTGAGCACAATTGATTCATATTTTACTGATGTACAATAAAACAAGAGTGACATTGAATTTCTGTAGGAAGAGAACTGAAGTTTTAACATTCATTGGATAGTTAATGATTGGCCAAAAATACATTATTTAAATATTACTTTCTATCTAAGTACATAAATATATCTCATATATAGAGCTAATGACATAAGAAACTTAGTGACTTTTTACATTTTAAGGATTTTTACATTGACTTAAATGGCACTTAACTCAGAAAATACTGATATGAAAGAATTCAGTGTTCCACACATGTGCCATTTACCTCTCAAAGCTTTACTGAGTTAAAAAAAACCACCACCCAAACAAACATCTTCCATTCTCAAAATGAATATACACTTACGAATGTAAGCAAAATTCAGTTTTTTCTCTCTCCTCTGCCCTAGAGTGTGTGCTTGGAGAATATATTTAATTACACAGGCTTTTTGGCTTTACAGAACAGTCAGGATTTCCAATATAAGTTACATATTCAGAGCACAAAAGCACTCTTGGAAGTTCTGAAGATGCAGCTAGACCCAGTGTTCTGTGCATACCCAGGCTGATGAGGACAGAGCTCTACTGAGTAAGCTCTGGCTGGGCAGAACACAAGCCAGCACTAGCACTTAGGCTTGCTTTAAGTGTTTTGCAGAACATGGAAGGTAACATAAAGTTTCTCTGTAAAGCTACAAAGTGCACACACAAACTCTCCTTCCTTGTCACCCTGTCTACCAACAACATTTGCATGTGCAATTACCTTGCAAGTCATTACTGCTACTGGATCCTATTTTGACCAGCTTGGTTCCATTTTGTATTTTGCACTCAGAATGTCTCCCCCCACAGCTATTTAAATTGTAAGGATAGACTCAAAATAACAGAGGAAGCTTCGAGGAGAAAGCTATTTATGTTTGTGTGCTGGAAGCAGGGCTGTGGAGTGGAGGCTGGCACCTGGCCCTCACTGCAGAGCCTGTTCTGGCTCAACAAGGCTCAGGGCAAAACCTGCAGCAGGCTGGCTGCTCCAGTGCCTAGGAAAGCAGGCTGCACAGCCAGCCCTCAGCAGACACACTGCACAACACCTGGCAAGATTGAAAGAAGTTCATATGAAAGTTCTGTGTGAGCATCCTTCAGCCAGTCCCTGGATCTTCTCTGACAATCTCTGGTCTCTCTTGGATAGGTCCCCACCACTCACACTTCCCTCTGCTCCAATCCCACCCATGTTTCCAGCCTTCCTGAGGTGCACGTTAGGGGAAGAATAAGAACTCCCAATAAATTAACTGCTTTTTCCTTACTTAACTGGTTTGCAGAACTACGTAATTTGAGCAGATCATTAATAGGTTCATTTAGCTTTTTCCATTGCTCCTGTTCTGATTGCCAACCTGTTACTTAGTAGCTCAGAGTTAGAATCACAGAATCACAGAATGTATTGGGTTGGAAGGAACATTCAAAGGTCATCTAGTCCAATAGCCCTGCCATAAGCAGGGCCATCTCTAACTAGGTCAGGCTGCTCAGACTCACCAAGCCTGGCCTTGAATGTCTCCAGGGATGGGGCCTCCACCACCTCTCTGGGCAGCCCATTCTGGTGATAAATCACCCTCAGATTAAAGAACTTTTTTATAATGTCTAACCTAAATCTACCCTTTTGTAGCTTAAAGCCATTACTCCTTGTCCTGTCACTACAAACCCTTGTGAATAGACCCCTGCTTTCTTATAGGCCCCTTTCAGATACTAGAAGGTCCCCCCAGAGCCTCCTCTTCTCCAGGCTGAACAACCCCAACTCTCAGCCCCACTTCACAGCAGAGCTGCTCCAGCCCCTGATCATCTTTGTAGCTCTCCTCTAGACATGCTCCAACAGCTCCATGTCCTTCTTGTGCTGGGGGCTCCAGAGCTGGACACATACTGCAGGTGAGGTCTCACAGGACAGAGCAGAGGGGCAGGATCACCTCTCTCAGTCTGCTGGCCATGCTCTTTTTGATGCAGCCCAGGATTCGATTGGTTTTCTGAGCTGCCATTGGTGACTCATGCCCAGCTTTTCATTTATTAGTATCCCCCAAGTCTTTTTCCAAAGGACTGCTCTCTAGCGTGTCCTCTCCCATTCCATACTGCAATGCTGGTTTCCCTGGCCCACGTGCAGGACCCTGCACATGGCCCTGTTGAGCCTCATGAGGTTGACCTGAGCCCACCTCTCCAGTCTGTCCAGGTCCCTCTGGATGCCATCCCATCCCTCTGGCATCAACTGCACCCCCCAGCTTAGTATTGTCAGCAAACCTGCTGAGGGTGCCCTCGGTGCCACTGTCTATGCTGTTAATGAAGATACTAAACACTGGTCCCAGTACAGACCCCTGAGTGACACCACTGGCTACTTGCCCATCGAGACATTGAGCCACTGACCACTGCCCTCATACAAATCTTAAATGAGGTCAAAAGCATTGTCATTTAGGCAGGAAAAATCCCATGTGCAAGCAGAAGAAAATTCTCCTTTTGCTCTGCTGTGCAAATTTACTGCTCTCATCCAAAGTGTCATCGAGGTTCATGACAAAACCATTACCATGTTCATGATAAAATATCCCTTACATTGGCAGGCCCAGGTACAGGTCTGCCACTGCTATAGGTATGGCAATCCAAACTGCATGGTCTGGAAACAAAGCTTATGCAGAGTGAATTTAGGGTTGACTTTCAAGTTAACTTAACTTTATTAGCAACTGGGCAGACTCCTGTACTCCTGAATCAGGCACAGGAATGGTAGAAGCATCAGTGTAAGAATTCAGAAGTAGCTTTATTGTCCTCTTTGTGCAAAAATCTAACCATTTATAGCCACACATGAGGACAGCACATTTAGGTGTAATATATACAGATACATAGCTAAGAAAAATCTACCTAGAGCCTGTTTTGGGTTTTTTTTTGGCAAGCAGGAAGTATTTTCTCCCCAGACATATGGCAGAGCTTTCAAAGATCAAGGTTTGAAAAGCCAATTAATTCCTTCTTCCTAAGTCCAAGCAATTAGGGACTGTTTTATATTCCTGGTAAGTTATCTTTCTGAAAGTACACAACAAGATTTTTGGGACTTATTTAGAGAAAATTTAAAAAATGCTGATGAAAGATTTCTGTCAGAAAATACACACTCATCCAAAAATAGTGATGTTTACATGGAGGTGTCAACTGATGAAATGTGACAGTTAGTTTAAACAATTTATCATCTTTCTCAATAACTATAGACCAATACAAAGGGCTGAAAAAACAGCAACAAAATCTAGAACAATGCTTAAATATTACCCAAGCAAGATTTTTCAGAGTTTTGGTTTCCCTTTGGGAAGCTTTGGAAGCACTGGAGCTTATCTGGCTTGCCAGAAAATCAGTTTTCATATCAGCTCTATTCTTAATGGCTTGGAAGAAACATAGCCCAGACCATTCTCAAACCACAGTCAGTTTGACAGCCCTCTGACAAGCCTGTCAAAACAGCTTGAAGAGTATGTAACAGTTCTATTCTACATTTTATTACAGTTTATTTCAGATACTGCTCTCTTTTAGGAACTGTGCAGCAAGTCTGTCCAGGTCTTAAGGTAGGATATTATGCTGTATATATTTTATTCATTTTCATTTAAAAAAAACCAAGTCTGCTTTGTCAACTGAAAGGAGTCATCCTAATAAATACTAGCTGGGGTTCTGAGCAGTATTTTAGGGCAAGGAGACATTTGCATTTTCTACTGTGATAGATGGATTTTACTTCCCTTTAGAACTGCCTAACACATGCATTCTACAGAAATCATCCAAACATGCTCTATACTGTGGAGTTGACAGCCTCAGCACCAGCCTACAAGCATGCAATAAAAATACAAAACAACCAACAACTCCCAAACAGACACTGTACTGGTTTTCTCACACAAGAAAGAAGAAAATGGACATGCTCCTCCCAAAGCTGGTTCTTGCAGACCATAAGGGCTCTCTCTGCAGCCCATGCTTGTGGGTAAGTTTTTACTAGGTCACCTTCCCCCAGAAACTCACTTTGCAGCCCTGCCTGGGCAGGCAGTAGCACATCCTCTTGGATCTAAGTTATTCCAAGCAATTTAGCAGTGTGATTTGCCTGCACTTTTCCAGCCTCTGTCAGTAAGCCTTTGACAATGTCTCCATGTCTGCATGTAATTACCATAGTTCAAAAAAATCATTCCAAACAGCTTCCATGAAAGGACACTTTCTCTTCCCTTTCCAGCATTAAAAAGGATTCTTTTCCTCACAATATCAGCAATAAAGTGATCCACACATTGCAGTCTAACTCCTTCCATAGAGAGAATTAAGAGCTGGGGCTAAAGGCAATCCAAGGGCAAGTGAGAAAGGAGTGGAAAGCAGCACACAGCTGCTCTGTGCTGACTCTGGTCAGAGTCCCTGGCCTCCACACCAGGCAGCCCTGAATTATGGCAAGTTAAATAAAGAACTTATTTAGATAACCAAACAGCAACATTTCAACTAAATGGCAAAATTCAGCAAACTGAGGAACTTCCCACAATTCAGGTCATTTATCTTGTGTGTACTGGATCCAGATTCTCATCTCACTTTCTTCAGCACTAAAGCAAAAGCCCTGAGAGCCAAATCCAGCATGAAACCTGGCACAGGTCGAGGACAAGTAATATACCTGCTCCCTACCAACACAAGACAGCTTTCCCACTCAGTCTGATGGTGGCCTCCCAAGGCTGAGGAGCTGGAGTGGGTCCAGAGAAGGGCAATGAAGCTGGAGAGGGGTCTGGAAAGCCTGGCTTATGGGGAGAGGCTGAGGGAACTGGGTTTGTTTAGTCTAGAGAAGAAAAGGCTGAGAGGAGACCTCATTGCTCTCTACAACTACCCAAAAGGAGGCTGTAGTGAGGCTGGTGTTGGTCTCTTCTCTCAAATTACTAATGTTAGAAAGAGAGGAAATGGCCTCAAGTTGTCAGGGGAGGTTTAGGTTGGATATTAGGAAGAAATTATTCACTGAGAGAGTGGTGAGGCAGTGGAGCAGACTGCTCAGGGATGTGGTGGAGTCACCATCTCTGGAGGTGTTTAAAAAATGAGTAGATTCCAGATATCCTTTCCAACCATAATGATTCTGTGATTCTATAACCAGAGTCTTGCCCATTCCTCCTGCCCTGTGCCTCTGTACATCTGCTGCCAGTCAGCCCATAAGTGGTGAAGACCCTCAGACTTCAGCTGCAGCAACTTCATGGCAGTAGTCACTGAACTTTCTTTTGGCACTGTGGTTTTCTATGAACATTTGACTGCACTCAGCCTTCAGAGCAGACTGGCTGCTCCTGGCAGTCCAGCTAGAAACTGAGCATACCTGCCAGGTTAGAGACAGCCACCCACCTGCTGACTTCACACATCACCTTGATAATGCTTTTGGCAGATCACAGAGCAGATCCATGGCTGTAGGCATAGCCATGCACATCTGTGAGATAACTCTACAAAGCAGCATGGGTAGATTTGCATTAGCACAACTTCCATTGCCAGCAGGGTGACCCTCATCACTAAACCCCAGAAGGCTGCTCTAGGATGGTCCCTTGGGGGGACTGGTGCTGCACTAGCAGCTCTTGCAGATGTGATCCATCACCACACCATTCCCAGGTTTCTGTTCTAGTGCACAATGCTCACAAATACCATTACCCACGTGCAACTTGCTCTTTTCCAGCAATTTTAAATTAAAAATCTACCTATATTTGCATTAGCAATATTTGATGTCAGGACCCTTTCTCCAAAGGGAGGGATTTTGTTTTTGAAGAAGAGAAAATATCCTAGTATGTTTTCCAGGCAAATCATCAGGACATTTAATTTATCTTTTCTAAATGAAAGTCAATAAGCAAGTGACCCAAGTAATGAGATGCTGAAAGCCTTCACATCAACTCCTGCATTTGCATGCAACACACACACACACCACTGAAAAAGGAACCTCTCATTTTTGAGCAAGTCTCATGAGGAAATGGTTTTCTGTGTTGTTCAAAAATTGCTTATTAAAAAAATATATATTTTTAAATCAATTGGAAAGCAAGACAGTTCAATAAAACATTAGAGACCATCTTTTCATCTAAGACTGTTCATTCCAGTACAGATACTCCTAATGATCCATTTCCATCCCACATAAGCAAACTATAGTACTGGTCTCTGCAATTGCTTCCTAGAGTTATAGCCTCTTCCTGGGGAAAACAGAGAAGTAAGCATATAGCAAATGGGTATTTGGGTAAGCACATAGTCCCCAGTGGACAGAACTAAGCACCTATTGCTGCACCCTCTTGGGAGAGGGTGATGAGCAGAGTTCTCTTCCTTCAGCCCAGCTAGAAGAGCTCAAAAACCAAAATCTTCCCAAGAAGGTTGGTGGCTGGAGCTCCCTGGGCATGATATTTAGATTCTTTATCCAAACCTCCTTCCTTTAGGTTGTACCAGCTTCCCTTGGATTTTACCTCTCTCTGGAGGGAAAACATGCAGGTGCATTTCTAGGGGAGCTTCACAAACTGCCCAGTAAGACAAGGTTTCTCTGCTGTGACTGCCCCAAACTAGGAGGCAAGGGAGCATTTGCCACTTTAGAAATCATAATAATAGAATAAATCAACAGTTCAGTCACAGTCACCCTCACTGAAGGTTGCTCCACCTCTATCAGAGAACATCATAATGCATTTGTATTTACACATTTGCTTTTAACCTTATTATTTCCCCTCTTTATGTTCCTTCCCAACAGACTCAAAAACCTTGAGACAAGCACTTAAAAGACACATGTTCCTCCCTGGTGCATTAGGCTTAGGGGCAGATTAAAGTCTGAATCTTTTCTTAGGACACCTAAAATACAAGTGAAGGTGATGTATATGCAACCCTTGCTAGGGCCAGGGCTCCTTTACACACACACAGCATCACTTTGTGAGCTGTTTTCTTTTTGCTCTTTTACTCCTGTTGTTACTCTGCCTTTTTCCATCCTTGCTCTGCCTGCCCTTAGGAGTGACCCAGTGCCACAGGCTGTCTGAACACAGGAACTCAAAATAGTCAAGCAGCTGGAAAGTTCAATAAATGTCTTTTAATATACGATGCACAACAACAGCCCTAATCCTCTTACCACATGCAGGGTACACGACACACTCCCACAGCTCTCAAACTGCTGAGGCAACCTAAGAACTCTTATAAACCCACAACTTCTCAGTTTGGAGAAACCAAAGCATTTCTACAGCAACAGAGTGTAAAAAAAAAAAAAAGAAAAAAAGCAGTGATCCGTGCCAAAAGGTGGATTTCTTACTTGCCTGCCCATGTTAACTCCAGAGTGCTGCAGACGTGTTTACAAACCACTGCACCCCCAGGGAGGGCTTTCAGGGAGTTGTATCTGCACAGAGTGGATGAGCAGCGTGCTCAGAGCTTAGTGCACCAAGCCAGAGCAAGATCCACAGCACCATTACAGCACGGTTCAGCCTCAGCACCAGCTGGCTCAGCAGCACAGCACCACTCCTGCAGCCCCTGCCCAGCACTGCAAGCACGGCAGGAACTAAGCCATGGAACTAGGCTTGCAAAGAAGAGCATCATGTGTCTTCCTCCACAGCAATTCAGGAGAGATGCTCTGCTACTCTGGAGCCAAAGTCCACCTCCTCAAACACAGCCTTAGTATGATGTGCTCTGGAGATCAAGCAAGGGAAAGATCCGAGGTCACCAGACAGGCAGGGCTTACTAGTAGCCTCCATCACACCAGATTGTCACAGCTACACTTGGAGGTCATCTCCACACTTCTTGGGGGCTGCCAACATAGGAACCAATAAAAGCTGAAAGACCTCATAGGATTTGATCACTGTAAGAACATACCTCAGGTTATAAAAGGAGGAGTAGCTTGCATTTCTCATTTTGGACCTAGCATAAACTTCATACAGTAAAGAACTTCATGGTGTGCTCACATAGATTAATAAAGAAATGGCTGTTGGTGATGAAATCTGGGTCACATTAAGTAGTGGAGTAGAAGACAAAGCCAATAAATCTTTCTACTCTCTAAAAACCAGGCTCATCAGTTCCTTGAATCTGCTGGTATAATTATATGGGATGCACCTGCAAGGTGAATTTAAATTAGCAACATGGGAACAACCACTGCAAAACGTGTCCATTTGTTTGCAAAGTGCCAAGCACTTCACATTAAGGATTCCTACAGAGGCTTCTCACATTAGGCATTGTGCATTATCACAATAGAAATAATAGCTTCCCATTCTGTAACCACAGATTAGGACATTTATAGCTCAAGACCTCAGTGACTGGAGATTCACATTTCCCAGCTACAGCTTCCTCTTACAGAAGAAACTTGCAGTCTTCACAGGAAAGCTCAGACAGATCTCTGCATTACTCTACCAGAGCTAAATCCTCCATGGTTTGGAAAAATCTGCCCAAAACTTTGTGACTGGTTAGAGGCTATAGGCAAAGTCAGCATCACGATTAAAGTAGTTTCAATAATATTATAAGAAGGAAGTTTCCAAGGATGTTTTTTGCTCTGTAACCCTGGGCCCGTGGCCTGTCCTCCACGCTCTTCTCTACTTACAGCTTGATCTTCTTAAAGAGGAAAGAGATAAGCTGCTGGTTTGCTATCAGGCTGGCTCATGATTTCATGAAGGAGTGCATTTACTTAGTGACAAGTAACTGGATAAGTTCCCATTTAAATAAAGGCTGTGAGTTCCTACTGCTGCTTAAAGACAGAAGTGGTGCTTCCTTCCAAACTGCTTGCCCAGCAAGCCAAAGCAAATATTTCCTGAGCTCAGGAACTGGGAGTCAGTCTCCCTGGATGTTTTAGGCTGTGACTGATATGCTCTGATAGTTTAGGCTGACCACATCATCCATGTTTCTGCTTTATCCATGGAAATAAAGATATGACATATCCATGTCTCAGGCTGGCAGGGGGACCTACCTTCCATTTTCCTTGGTTCCATTCTGTACACCCCCAACCTTGCCCACTGCTGCTATCTGACCCTGACCTTCTCCAGGCTTCATTCCTCTTCTGCTTTCCCCACCCTTCCTCCTGTCTTTCTGCAAGGCAGTGCCTTACCTCAGAGCTCCCCTTCTCCTGGTGTTTGACTGGAGTGATGAGAGGAGGCTTTTGTTGCTATGAATTTGAAGCCTGCAGTTGGTGTTTCTAAGGACACATGTTGAGACACAGGTTAGTTGTGAGCTAGGACAGGTCAGCTGGGTCAGCACTGGTTAGGACTGTGCCCAACTCAGTGTTACTCAATTCTAAGTCACAGAATAAAGATCTGTTAGATCTGTTTTAGATTTTACAAGAAAGCATTGAAAGCTGGATTCCTGCCTCCTCTCCTACAATCCCCAGGTACAAGAGCTCTGCACCTACACCTTGTCAGTCATTCTCAACATAATGGAAGAAGCATTCAAAAATCTAAAAGTGTGGATTCAAATGCTGTGGGCTTAAAAACAAAACACCAAAAATGTAACATACATATTTCTGCAAGTGAACAAAGGCAAGTAAATGCCCAGCATCTCTGTGGAGCACAGCAGTGTTCATCTAGCACCACAGCCATTTCTGCAAGGAAAACTCAATTCTCTAGATGCCTCACAGCCTCTACTTGCATAACAAACAATTCATATTTAAGCAAGTCACTGCTCTTGAATGACAAAACTCTTCTTCCTATTATTGTTACTGACATCCAATCTTCTCTGTCTCTTTACCACTGTGTTTTCCAGAAAGATGAGACCTCCCTTCATGTCCTTACTGAGATGCTGCCTCAGTTAGTGCTCATCTTCCAGAAACCCCCCTTGTCAACTTGTTCTTTGGAAGAAATCAGCCTATGCTGCTGGCTCCTTTCAGGATAACAGCATTGCAGCATTGGCATCAAGACTGTTCATCTGATTCCAAACCTTCATTTTCTGATTTGGTTTAAAAATGCTCTTTGAATATGGAAATGCACAGGAAAAAAAAGAGTATCAGAGAACCTCAAGTTCTGATTGCAAAGTATCTCCCCATTCTCTTGGCTCTGTGTGCAGGAACAGTGAGAAAAATGCAGAATATGTATCTCCACGGGGAGCCTCCTGCTTCCTAAGTCTTCTGGACTTAACTGCTAAAGTTGATTTTCTATTATATACAGATTTGCTCCTATGCATTGCCTTTCCATTTATATACAGCCACTTGTTGCTGTGTTCACAAAGGTCTCTCATTTAAGCAACATTTCTCCCCATTCAGTCTTTATTTACATTAATGACATGATAAAATAGAATTCATAAAAGTAAAAGACCTTCTGCATCTCATTCAACTCCATCAGCTTCTTCCATCATCTGTCATGCAGCTCCTTTCCTCCTAACTAACTGAGAGTGGTTCTGAATAGGTAGCATTTTCCCTTCCACATCAAGAATTGATTACATTCTTCCCTTAGGGCCAGATTCTACTAGGTCATAAGCACTATAATCCCATCAATGTTTTACTGGAAAATGAAAGCCTTCAGATTATTAGCAAGGCTGGGTGTAGAATTTTTATAACCTTGTGTGATCAAAACCTCAAGCCTACTTAAGCAATATTATTTCTTGGGAAGGAGAGAAAAGACAGAGAAAGCAGGTGAGTGTACTGCTTTTCAGCACAGCTAAATATTTGATCTGGGGCTGGTATTACTCCTGGCAGAGACAGTCAAGACTCTCTAGAGATATTCCCTTTCTGGGCCTGGACTGAAGCAATGTGGCAGAGCTGGACACAAGTGACTGCAGTCCTGCTTGTCAGACACTGTCTGCTTGGCCATACATTAAGGCCTGTAGAAGGGTCTTGATAGGAAGTTAGGCACAGGGGCTTCCAGGTCCCAGAGAGTGCAAAAGGCAGTGCTGGGGTGCTAAAAAAAAAAAAATAAAAATTTGGTGTTGTTAACAAATATAAAATCTAACATTTAAATAGTGTTTATTTCATCTTTATCTCATCATTTTTTAAATTTCTATTATTAAGTTTTACAGTGTAGATGGTGTATTAGCACAGTAGTGCATGTATGTAATTTTTAAATAAATATACATAAGATTTGGGGGTACCTGCTCAAATGATTTCTATTGATAGTGGTGGCATACTCAAAAATGTTTATAGAACACTGCCCTGGAATTCTTCAGTAATGCACTCAGGACTGGCACAGCCTAGCAGATGCAGCTCACCCTCACTTCAGCAGAGCACTGAGTGCACATCTGAATCAGCTTCATCTGACCTACCTGTAGGTTTTATACCAGCACAAGCAGTTTGCTTTGAAAAGGATTAATTTCTCTTTGTCCCCACAGAAAAGTGTTGTTCTGGGAAGAACAGGGGAGTGGAGGTGTCAGAGGTGCTTTGTGTTAGTCTAACAGTTTTTCTGTCACTCTGCTTTATCATGTTTCTGTATGTGATCATTAAAGTAGTGCTACATATGCATTTCTTTAAGCATGTGCTTACATGCTTTTCTGGATTCCAAGGATAATACTATATTAACATCCCTCAATACTCACCTTTGGGTTTTAATTTGCCTTACTCAAATCAAAAGGATGTTTAACAGCTTCATGTTTGGCTCTAGTAGAAAGAAGTTTCCAGAGCACACATTCATTATGCTGTCAGACATGCAAATTATTAATCCTATAAGCAAGACAGGCTGCAATATACAAAGGGTGGCAAAGGATGGAAATCTTTTTACTATAAAAGGCTCTGTAGTCTCTCCTGCAGCCTGTTGTCCTCCCTTCAGGTCCTAACAACTGCCATTCAATAGTTGCTGGTCACTCACACCCTGCCCAGCAAATTGCCACTGATGTGCTCTTCATGGAATGTGGGTTTTTTCCCTTTTGATGAGGGGTCTTAATTCATAGATTCATTCATAGATATTAGGGGTTGGAAGGGAGCTAGAAGATCATCTAGTCCAACCCCCCTGCCACAGCAGGATCACCTAG
>JAOEGS010009342.1:0-16710 GCA_025447755.1 Corythornis vintsioides | reverse complement strand
ACTCCCTTCAGCATCTTGGTGCCCTGTGCTGGACTCTCTCCAGTAAATCTCTGTCTTTTCTGAACTGGGGTGCCCAGAAGGCAGCTTAGAATTAGTCACTAGAGTAGTGACAGAAGATTCATTAGCATAGAAGTGAGTGTGAAAACAATACCCTATGTAGCTGTCAGATGTGCCTAAGGCACTTCACTGAGGCAAAGGGGAGGAGGGAGTTTGATCTTGGCAGATCAGGAGGCCTGCAAGTACACAGCTTCTTCCCACTACCTTTGGGAGCTTTCTCCCTGCTCCCTAAGCTGACAGAGGAGATGCAACTAGCAAGTCTTTTTGCATAGTATTCCAACATAAAACCTGCCAACAAGCAGCTTCCCTGTTTGCATGTATCTTAACCAATGCAAAAGGAAGGGACCTGGGGAAGGCCTTTAGTCCAGGCCTCTACTCTCATTCTGCACATATACCAGGTGTCCATCTACTGCAACATACTAGTGCCACTTGTTCTTTGGTTCCTGCAGCACTGTGCTGCCTGTTTCAGACTTTCTATCACGTCTGATTTAATTATTCATCAACTGAATACCTGTTACTCCTTATATTCCCTTTGCAGAGCAGATAAGGTAGATAATTCAATTCCAACAATGGCCTTTTCTTATCCATATAGTCACTTAGCTTAAAAGCAGAGTACTGAAAGGTTGTCCAGCTACTAGATTTTCTGCTTCTTGGTCCTTCCTCTCCACACTATTTGACTATTTGCTCCTCACCTGGGTTGGCAACCCAGACTCTCTCTCCTAAATGGCAAGCCTGTCTCATGGCAAGGCTTCACACTCTATTTAAATATCTGGGAAGGATAGTTACCTTTTCACAACAACATGACACTGAGTCACATTTGTCTGGTGTTCAGCTTCAAACTCCAGTTCCTTTTCCACATAAACAGTTCCTCCCCTTCCCCTCCATTTTCCACTTCTGCTGTTAGTCACTGCTGCCTTCATACTAAATATTTATCTCTTGCACTCTACTGGGCTATTTCAGGCTGTCAAGAACCTTGCAAATTCTGTCCTCCTGTGTAGATAAAATCACTCCTAACTTCATGTTATCTAAAAGTTTAATAAAGAATCCAGTAAGTCCACTTCCATTCACAAAGGCGGTTTCAAATTCTCATTAATTTAAAAATTCTTCCATCAGAACATTTAGGCTTTTGCCAAATCTTTATGAAACACATTTTGAGATACTGGGCCAGACTTCACTAAATTCAAATGGAGACAGAAACAGACATTTGTGGTAAAGACTATTTTAGTGAGAATATCTGACAGGGACTAGATGGTATTTAGTCAGATGTTGCTGCATCTGCCTGCATCTCCCAGCTACATATTTTAATCTCTGCAAGGTTTGTTGCAGCAGATCCAGTACCACAAGCACAGCATGAAATTCAGAGCTGGCAATGCAGAGATGGCTCCTTCCTCAAGAATATGCCTCTGATTTAGTACAGAAAACAAGGAGGTAAGTCTGCTGGGGAACACAGTGGCTGTGGCAGATACCCACAAGATTCAGAAAGGTGCTAACCATGCACAACTGCTCCAGGCACCAAAACCACTACAAGCTGGTACCTTGCTTCATACACAAGAAATAAACACCAAAGAAAATTTGAACGAGAAGGAACTCAGGGAGCACCTATTAAAATAGAATGGTAATGAGAAGACAGCACTATCTCCTAGCCATTCTATAGCAGGGGCTCTCCATGGGGAGGGCTGGCTACCAGCATCTTGAGGTGTAGAGACAGGGTAAGGTGAGCCCAGAGCCATTGGGCAGTAGGCTGGAAGAGAAGCTTGAATAAGCTCTGAAAATTCCTTCTCAACACCTTTTTTTTTTGTTGGTTTTTGTTTGGTTGTTTGCTTTTTGGTGGAAATTACAGAAAGTCATGGCTCTTGCCAATGAGTTTGTTTCAAGTGAGCTGCTGCTGTGCCCCAGGGATACTGCCATGCCTGCCCAAGGGTCCCACCTCAGCCCCTGGGGCTATCAGCCCCTGCCCCAGCAGGGCCAGGCTCCAGCTCATCACAGCCAGGCCCACCCACAGGACCACATCCTGACCTCAGAGCCTGTCCCCAGGCTGGTGCCTGATGCCCTCAGCTGCAACTGTCCTGGCTGGGGGCTATAGGACAGGCTCTGGCTGCCAAGCTCAGCTCTGACATACCCCTGTGGGAAGCCCCCAGACCCCATGGGGCCTAATGACAGAGGGCTGCTGTAGAGGTTTGACAAACTGTTTTAGACCACCTCTGATGTCAGTTTAAGTGTGAGTCATCACCCAGTAGTACAGAAGCAGATGAATAAAGGCCTTTTTTTGAGAGGGTCATTCTTTATTTATCAAGTACAAACCCATCAAGTGGAAAGAGCAGGATGTCGTTTACTCCAAAACCCATCCCTCTTTCCCCAATGGGGGAGATATGTGATATGTTTAAAGCCACCTCCTTTCCATAACCTTAAAAAAAAAAGACTATTTGCAGCAATCTGCACCATGAAAATAGCTACAGATCACTTAAATACACTCAGTCTTGGTGCTTAATTTCTTTTAATCTCAAAGCCAACGATAAGAGGGAATTAACACAAATCTTATGAGTAGAAACCTTCAGATGTTGCATTTTACTTCATTTTAAACCATGTAATAACTACATAACAGTCATCCCTTACTTAAAAACTTCTCCTAGGATGGCCAAGAAATGAGGAAAAGTCTTCAGTTTAAGGAGGTCTTTTAATTTAGTGATCCCATTCAGGAATACAGAGAACTAGCTAGAAGTCCTTTGAAAGGCTCAATAAGATTTTATATCCACATATGGATTGATATCCATAATGCAACATATCCAACATGACAGATAAGAGCATCTCACATTTTTCAAGATCATCTTGAGAATCCCTCTCCCCAAAGCAAAGGTTTTTTACTAGGCAGATGCAGCAAGTCAAAGTTTACCAACTACTGCTCTGCCCTCTGGGGAAGGCTGGACACCTCTGCCTTGCAGTCCAGTTGAACTCTTCTCCCTGTACTGGGACACAATGAGTAAAACTAGATCCACATCCCAACTCTCATAAGTCATATGCATAAGTGCATACATCTATGAGTCTCAGTATATATAACCTTCACAGAATTTTTTCTGGGCATAAACTGACAAGATTACCAGTGCCTAAGCCCTCTGTCAGCAGGGTGCATCCAGCAGCAGACAGCACCATGTCAATGGGAATAGCCACATGCCCACAGCTACACACTGACCCCAGATCACACACCTACAAGTACTACCAACACCTACCCTTCAAATAAAGCAGAGATGACTGTCTGCACTGGATAGTCAGACTTTCCACAACAGTGAATTTTGTAAGTAACTTTAAAAAAGAAAGATATCCTCATTTTTCATTCAAATTTAATCTTTCATACACACCCACCTCTTTGCTACATGTAATCAGAAATGAATCACAGCTATAACAGCAGCTCATTTAAGTCTTTTTTTTCTGCTTTTTCTTCACTAAAAATAACACTTCCACTTGTGTTCAGTAATGGGCTTGCTGTGTCTTTTATGTCAGTCCAGTAATCTTCCTGTCCAACATACAGTTAATTCTCCCCATCCATCCAGATACACACAACATTCTGTGTCTTGCATGCATCCATCTCACACTGTAATGATGCAAAAATTATGTCCATCTCATCAACTACACTTTGGTTTACCCAGTTTTCAACTGCACAGCTACACGTGTGGATTGCTGGCTGAATAGAAGTTGCTTGGTTTTGTTCTTTGTGCTTCTTAATGGCAAATACAGGTTGTCAGTACAGACCCACCTGAATCCCTCATGTTGTCTAAGAAAGCAGAATCAAAAGCATGTTTTCTACCATGTGCCATTAATACCAGGTGTTTTCACTGAGAACCAGAAGTTTAATTGGTTAATTTATAGAGAGTATAAGTACAGACTCAGTAGATGTCCTCTTATCCATAAGTAATTTATAGAGAGCCAAAATAAGCTACAGAGCCTCCCAAGCCAATTTCCCTGAAGTCCCTCAATCAAGGCACTTTGGCTTCATGTTTGTAAGACCAGTTATGTGTCCAGTCATTTCCAGATAGGGAGGGTGACTGATTAACATCCCATTCTTTAAGGAACATGAAGTAGAAACTTGGATAAGCTTCTAGAAAGGATGCCCTGCAACAGGGAAGTGAGAAGTCCAGTGCTAGTCTTCTCCTGCATTTGTTTTAGCCATGCATTCCTTTTGAGTCATCTATTCTGTTTTCTAATAACATGCCCAATTCTGGGCAGTATTCAGAAGGACAAGGTATTTTAGGGACTATATTCCACTGACCTCGAGGTAAGATGTGTAGCTTTATTCATTATTACCTTCCCTTTTGGAAGCACCTTATATTTCCAAACTGCTAACTCCATCGACTCCAAAATTTTAGAAGCTTGAACACAGGAGAAGCACAAAACACCTACATGAACAAGAGACATTTCTAAGAGAAATTTCAAGCTTCTTTGAAGTCTGTGGCATCCAGGACATCTTCCTGTGACTAGCAGTGTATACAGAATTAGCAAGTCAACTCCACTATTAGCATCTTCATTAGCCAAAGCAGAGAGGTTAATTTCCTCTGCAGGTTGACTTAAAGGTATGCAGACAAGGAAATTGCTTACTCTGCTGTTTCTGTAATGTTGACAAAATGACATGAGTAGCTGCAAGAACCAATCTGCTTCTGCAAGGGGAAAAGACTCATTTTATGCAGTAACAAATTTTAGGAGTAAATATGCTTTTTCCTCAATAAAAGGCTAGGTAGGTGTCTGTGGAAAAGACCTTGATCTGCAGTAGTTATAAACCTTCATGTCTCAAGTACTGACAAAAACCAGTTATTTGTATAAAAGCAGAGGAGAACAGGTTTTTTCCATTACATTTATCAACATCAGGTTATTCCCAAAATGCACATTTAATAGGAGAGGTATAGGCAAAAAAAAAAAAAGAAGGGAACACAGATAAAGTTGTACTAAATTTTAGACTAAATAAGGCTGTCATGTCATGCATTTGATTCACTTCACTGATGATGGAAGTGGAAAATGTGCTCTAAACCCAGTCAAACCACCTGAAAAGCACAGATTTTGCAAGATGTCTGAGATATTAAGCCTTTGCATTATTCACTTAGCAATACTTCAGACCTTTAAGTCATCCTATAGAGCCTCTGCAAAGCAGCAATGTACATCTTGGTGTATTTATTCTGTCTTCCTAGAAGAGTTGTGATACCATCATAAGTACTTTCTACTTAAAATGCAAAAAAGATTATAAAGATACACATTTTTTCCCTCACTGTTACATTCCTCCATGGTTATGCAAGGCAAAAGCAGCTCAATTCTCTGATGACATAAATAAACAAGAACAAGTCACATCAGCAGCACTGTGTCCATTCACAGTCAGAAAACTCAGCCCAGATATTTCTGAAGCAGAATCTGCCACAAGCAAGTAAGTAGCTTTCATAGCTTTTCTTCCACCTCTGGAATCTTTAAGTATTGACCTCAATCTAGTAAGACTAAAGTCTTCAGATTGTCTTCAGGACTTGAACCAAGATCATCTCCATTTTTAGATGGCAGCATCCCTCCTCCGTGGCCAAGCCTGAGCCAAGAGCTCTTCCTCCAGGCTCCCTGCTGCTGGAATGCTGCCTTCCCATCTGCCTCTTCACACTCTTGGGAAGAGTAGGTGCATTGCATCTCTCCCTACATACTACAAAGACTTTGGACAACTCTCTGCCCAGGGACAATTACACTCATTCAAACAGATAAAAAGCCCTTCTCCCCATAGAACTTTCTTCTTCTTTGATTGTTTAGCTTTAACTGAACTGTTCAGCTCTGCTAAAACTATTTAGAACACAGGCCAAATCTATGCTATATTCACCTCTGGGTCCCCCAGCACAAGAAGCACATTGACCTGTTGCTGTCCAGAGGAGGGCCACAAAGATGATCAGAGGGCTGGAGCACCTCTGCTATGGGAACAGGCTGAAACAGTTGAGCTTGTTCAGCCTGGAAGAGAGAAGGCTCTGGGGAGACCCTCCAGCAGCTTTCCAGTACCTAAAGAGGGGCTACAAGAAAGCTGGAGAGGGAACTTTTTACAAGAGCTTGTAATAATAGGTCAAGGGGTAATGGCTTTAAACTGAAAGAGTATAGATTTCTATTAGATAAAAGGAAGAAAATTTTTACTGTGAGGCTGGTGAGGCACTGGAACAAGTTGCCCAGAGAGGCTGTGGATGCCCCACACTGGAAGTGCTGAAGGTCAGGTTGCACAGAGCCTTGAGCAACTTGGTCTAGGGGAAGGTGTCCACGACCACTGCAGAGGGTTTGGAGCTGGATGATCTTTAAGGTCCCTTCCAATCTAAAGCATTCAGTGATTCCCTACCAACATATATTGTATCATATGATTCACTTCACCTTGAAGGTATTACATTTTCTTTACTTAAGATTCATAAAATAACACCACCACTGACTAACAATGTACTCAAGAGTGAAGTCTTATCAGCTGATAGGCAGACACTTGTGACTAAACAGAAGAAAAAACTTTCTTACTGTAAGGGTGGTCACAACCCAGAATTTAAAGCTGTGCCTTGATTCCTTGACTTTAGCTGGAACTTTCAGGCTCATTTAATCTCTCAGATAACATACCCTCCCTTGTGCAGAAGATCATCTCTCATGAAGTAACCAAGATGGAATAAATGATGGTTTCCCATAGCCCTGGCCTTTTTGGAAAAGAACATTCTCGTTGGAAGAAAATAAATTAATGTAAAACTTCTTCAGGGTAACAAGGACAGCCTGACTGCTAGACATGGTCTGTGCAACTCCTCCCCAAGAGCATGCTGTTCTACTACAGCACTTTCTTCAAAGATGGTAATTTATTCCATAGTGTTTCAGAGAAATACTCTGGAAATCCATAAAAAGCTAGTTACACTCTTTAGTAACTGCTATGAAGTGGAGCTGCTATGCTCTCCAGCAAGGAACATGAAGTCATTGGGTCTAGGCTTAAGTACAGGGTTTAGAGGGCACTGAAGACAAACAGCAGCACCAATCATCTGTAACTCAGTGACTTTGGCTTTAACTTCTGCTCAGAATTCCCTACTATTGTTGCCACCCTAAAATGCTGCCCATACCAGTAAGTACTCTTACATCTGACATGCATGTTTCTGGTCACTGAGCTATAGTTAGGCTAAAGGAATCACTGGACCCTAGGAACCCTCAGTTCAGGAACATCAACCTGCAGCAATACCAGGATATTTGCACCTTCTAAACCCTCATTAAAAGACCAGAACCAATAGCACCTCTATTACAAAGCATTTCCCAGACAGATTACTGAGCTGACATGGAAAAACACCACCCAGAGTCACCCCACTCCTGAGGCAAGAGCAAGCACATCATCTAGGCAGGAGTGACCATAAATGAAGTGTCTGCAATGAGCTCCAGGCACTCACTAGCTTGTCACTAAAGGAGTACAAATTGCTTGCCCACTCTCTCCATTTCAATCATGCTTGTCCCATCCTAACAGTAATTTGTTCTCTTATTCTTTCTGCACTTCCACACCTAGCTCTGTCCTGCCCTCAAAGGAAGGTAAGCCAGAGGAGCCCCAGCTATCCCTCCTTTCAGAACTGAAGTACTGATGGGGCAGAGGTCAAATGTCTTGCCCTAGAAGCCTACCTATTTGTTAAAATACCCATTTTCCCAACAAATCAATTCTACTTCCACTTCACAGCAAGGTCTGGAGGGAATGAGAAGATGTCAAAACATGCTCAGAGCCAACATTTGCTCATGGATGCCACCAACCCTTCAAACACACATGCTGACCTAGCCACAGAACTGCTGTAGCCAGTACCTCTGTGTGAAGGGAAGGCATTTTAGCAACTGCCTCCAAGATCTCCTATCCCCTACTCATAGCCCTCTACTTCAGAACTCACACTGGGACTTTGACATTTGTGACAGGCACTTGTTCCTCAACCTGTTTTATTCAGAACTACACAGTGCCACTATTTATCAGTTTAAAAATCAGGGCATCACAATATGGTTGGGATTTTTTTTTTTTCAGCAACTGAAGAGAATGATTTCACAGAGTAGCTTAACTGGAAATAACATGAAGTGCCAGCAAGCCATCTGTTCTAACCTCTGTGTTCAAGTTAACAGCTATTTTGGATTTCCACAAAGGAAGTCAGAGAAAGCTGTTGATGGGTTGCCTTTGGTTTGTTCCCCCACCCCGGGAGTCACAGCACCCACTATTTTTATTAAATAGAACAGGAACAATAATAACTGGAGATAAAAAAATAAAAATAAATCAAGGGCACAAGCAGCAGTGCTGTGTAGCAGTGCCATCCAGCTGCTTCTCCCCTGACACTGAAGGCAATCCAGACCTTTCTCAGCTCATCACAACCTGCTACTCAGGCAAGGCAGGTGTCACCAGAACACACACAGCGAGTGCAGACTGAGGACATACTGCACCATCTAACTCTGCCAGCAGCCCTCAGCACACCTAGGCCTCTAGGATATTTTTGAGATGAAGTAGCAGTTCACCTGTCTGTACTCAGGACTAATTCCAGGGATTGATACGATGCTTTTTTTGCAGACATCAGTTTGAGGCTGGGGAGGAAAAGGCAGTATTAAGTACTTCACTCAGAGAAAGGAAATGATAGTATTTTCTACTCATAGTTTAAAAGATCACATGAGTTTCCTAAGTGTCTCTTTTTTTCCATGGGAGCTTTAGCTCATCCTTATTAACTAACCTAAACCTTGTCCTTCTCCACACCTTCCTTCTCACGAGGGGTCAGTTTCCCAACAGCCTGACACCAGGTATGATCCTCATCTGATTTAAGATTATATTTCCAGCATTTACATAGCTGCTCATGAGACTTCAGTCCACAAGGACACTTATTTTCTGGCAGGTTAGGGGTTGACCTGATGGAAAGCAGCTCTACAGAGCAGGACCCAAGAGTCCCCATGGACAACAAAGTTAGCCATGAGCCAGCAGTGTCCTTGTGTGACCAACAAGGACAATGTTATCCCAGGGTGCATTAAGAATTTGGCCAGGAGGTCAAGGGATGTTCTCCTCCACTCTGGCCTAGCGAGGCAAGTTCTTGAGTGCTGTGCCCAGTTCTGGGCTCCCCAGTTCAAGGGGGCAATGAACTACTGGTGAGAGTGATGACTAGGGGCCTGAAGCATCTCTCTTAGGCTGAGAGACCTGGGGGTGTTTAGCTTGGAGAAGACTGAGAGGTGATCTTATAAATACTTACAAACATCTAAAGGGTGGGTGTCGAGAGGATGGGGCCAGTCTCTTTTCAGTGGTGCCCAGTGACAGAGCAAGGGGCAACAGGCACAAACAGAAGCACATAAAGATCCATCTGAACATGAACAAAAACTTCCTGACTTGGGGGTGACAGAGCACTGGAACAGGCTGCCCAGAGAGGCTGTGCAGTCCCCTTCTCTGGAGATAATAAAAACCTGCATGGACATCATCCTGTGCAACCTGTTCTGAGTGACTCTGCTTTGGCAGGGGGAGTGGGCTGGATGATCTTCTAAAGTTCTACAGTTCTGTGACCAGATGATGTACTTGACAGTAGGATTTTTCTTGAGATTTTGACCAAAAGGCCACAGAGACAAGTTCTAGTGCTAACCAAAGATAAGTTTTATCTCAGTCTCATGAAAACACCTTCCTTTAAGCTCAGAGCCTGGAAAGAATGGATTATTGCATCCATCACACTGGAACTGACTATACAGTTTATTAGTGCTCTGTGACTCTGCATTTCTTGCCTGTACTCCATTAGTGACTGAAAGATGTGCTGTCACTGCAAGGGGCAGCTCTCCTCACCTCAATGTAGACCTTTTCCTCAGCAGGTATGGATCTGAACTCTTGGGTGAGAACAGTGTTGATGAAGTGACAATGGTGCCAGTACAAGTAGGTTTAGCATGACTTCAGTTATGATATACAGTCTAAAACCACTCTATCTACACACTAGAATGATAAAAACTTTCCTTGTATACAATGCAGTTATTTCTGAAGCTTGGAATCCGAGGAGTCAAAACAAAGCTATCACAGAAGGTACACTTTTCACACGTACCAAATCATTCCAGTAACTGAACTTCTGCCAAACCAAATCACCATGCTAAGAACAGCATGCAGCATCTATCATCCTCATCATGATCAACAGAATGAAAGGGCAGCAGCAACCCCTTCATGTATTGCTAGGAGGAAATATTCACAGCAATATCCACACACCCTCCTCAAGGGACGACTGCATCTATTTCTGACAGCCATAAATCAAACTCCTTTTTTCCAAGGAAATATGAATTTCTGAATTAATAGGTCATCAGCTTAATTCTTTTCCAAACCAGCATTAAAACACTAATCCCAGTTCTGTCTACGCTAAAACAGATATTACTATAAATTAATGATATGAAAAAATAAGCCAACAAAGGCAGAGAAATTAAGTGATAATTGATACTGAAATAGCAACAAACCATTAAACCAGAATCTGATCTTAGATATGCCTATGAATATCAATAAAACTTTAAATTTCTTTAAAAAGACACATCAGCTTGATATTTAAACATTTTACAGGGTCAAGCTATTTCTAGAAATAGATGTACCTTCTACTTGCACATCTGTCAGAAGCATAACAGAACTTTCTCTGGGCTCCAGTGATGGCTCCACCTTACTCCCTCATCCCAAACTCCTTCCTCAGATAGGTTTTGCCTGTCCCATTGCACAAATTTCAGCACACACTGCTAAGTGTAGCAGCACTCCTCAGCATTTACCTTTTAGCAGCAAAATGAATTAAACACCATCAGAAAAAAAAAAAAAAAGAACAGTGAAGACAAGCAACTTTGAAGCAGGCAAATGGTCATCTTGGCTGAGGACAACAGCCATCATCACATCCTATTTGACATTCAAATGTTTTATTCCACATCCCAGCTCTTCACAGCCATTAATGTTTTATTTTTGGCAAACACGAGGCTGCTGAGGACTGCACAGCTACCTTATCATGAACAGATCCCTAGGCAAACCAGGGGTGCCACTGGCTACATGTCAGCCCACGAAGATCTCAACTATACCCTGCTACTGAATGTCACCGCTCTCGCCATCGCCTCTGACCAAAAGCCAAGGGTTAAGGTCAGAGACAGCTGCACAGAGGGAACCCAGTGCCATTGCCAGAGCCCTGTAGGTCACCGCAAGGCCCAGAGCCGAGGCGTTCCCCACGTGTCAGCAGGGACGAGAGGCAGCAGCCGCACGGGGCACAGCCAGAGGGGCCTGCGCAGCGCGCCCTGCTCCGGGGAGAGCCGAACCGCCCCCGCGGGGACCCTCGCCAAGCAACGGGGAAGGGCTGCCGGTGACTAAGCACACGCGGCTCCCCCCGCCAGGCTCTCCCCGCAGCAGCGCCCCGGCCCCAGGCACCAGCTCCCCGACAGAAGGGCCGCTCCCGGGGAGGCGCCGGGCGGGTGCTGCCAGGAGCCGCTGTCCTCCCCGCTCCCGGGCCGGAGAGCGGGCGGCAGCGCAGGCCGACGGGCAGGCCGCAAACCGGGCACGGCCGGGCCGCCGCTCACGCACTGGCACCGCGCTCCGAGCGACCCCCGCGCACTCCCGAGTGCGGGCTGGAGCGGAGCCGCCCCGCCGCGCCCTGCCCCAGCAGCCCCGTCTCCGCGTACCGCTGCCATCCTTGAAGGGAGGGGGTGGGACGTCTCGCAGCGACCGGGTCCAGCCCCCCTTCTCCGCTTCCTCTTCCTCCTCCTCCTCCTCCTCCTCCATAGGGCCGGGGCCGCCCGGGACGGCGCTGCCGCCGGGACCGCGCCGGGGCCGCCGCCGCTCCGCCGGGGTGAGCACCGCCCTGGGAACGCGGCGCCGGGCCGCCCTGCCCCGCGGGCTCAGCCCCTCCGGCCGCCCCTCGTCCTCCTCCTCGTCCTCCTCGTCCTGGGAGGAAGCGGCGGAGCGGGAGTCGGCGGATGTGCTGTAGAAGGGGTTCCCGCTGCTGTCCTGGCCCGATTCCCCGAAGACGTCGTCGGAGATCTGCAGGCTCTCGTAGCGGGAGCGGGCCGCCTCCAGCAGCGACAGCGCCTTCCTCCGCGCCGGCCCTCCGCCGCCCTCCGCCATCATCTCGGCCGCCGACAGCAGCCGCCCGCGCTCCCCTCGGCCCGGCTCGGCTGGGTCTCGCGGCCGCAGGCAGCAGCCCAGCAACAGCAGCGGCTCGGGCACGGCGGTGGGCAAGCAGGGAGCGGGGGGAGCCCCGCCACCGCCGCCGGGACTCAGCCCTGCCTCCCGCTCCCGCCCGCACCACCCGCCCCTGTGTGCGTGCAGGGACATGGGGGGAAGGAGCCAGCTCAACATCTCCAAGTACCACATCCAGCCAATTACGGCGGCACTCCGCGCCCGGGAGGTGGGGTTATATGGGAGCCGCGGGACAGCGACGGCCGCCCACCGCCCGCCCCACGGCCCCGCGCCGCTCCGCCCATTTAAAACCACAGAGCCCGGTGCAGCGGGGCCGCCGCTGCGCGATGCTGCCGGGAGGGGGGTCCTTGCACCCGACCCCCTGTCCCCTTCCCCCTGTCCCCCTTGTCCCCTTCCCCCTGTCCCCTTCTCCCCGTCCCCTGCCCCCTTCACCCCGGCCCCGGCCCTGCCGCTGCCGGAGCTGTCCGTCCGGCTGGTGCTGGAGCCGAGCGGGGCAGGGCAGGGCGATGGCCTCGCTGCCCAAAGACCCGTCAGGAGCGCTCGGTGCTCGAGGTGAGGGGTTCAGAGCGCCCGCGGGCAAAGGGCTGGAGCCTCCCCAAGAAGAAGGTCCCTGAGGTGGGGCCCGAGGGGGTGGGGACCTCGACGCCTGGCCGGGACCGCAGCGCGGGTTTTGGCTTCACGGCAGGTCGGGGAGCGACACCTAGACCAAGTCACCCAGGAACAGATCCAGGGGGGGCTGGAATGTCTCCAGAGCAGGAGACTCCACAACCTCCCTGGGGAGGATGGGCCTGGGGTGACACGTGTGCTCCTGCCCGCTGCTGGATCCAGCACTGCAGATTGCTGGGCTGAGCTCCCATGACGTGTGGCTTGGTTTCTGGGGTGAGTAAGGTGTTAAGTAACAATCCTTCCAAAACTGCCATTGATTTCAAAGCAGTACAGTGGCACAATAAAAACAAGGGAGGTGAAAATACCTGTGCCTCGACTGGGTTAGTTAAACATGATTCAGAAGTATCCCTGGAGTCATCTCAGGATTTCATCCAGGAGCTGAAGGCCCTGGTTGTACAGCATTCAGAACAGTCTCTCTGATGTTACAGGAATGTTTGAAATCTCTGATCAAGGTTTATTATCATTACTATTGGCATCCCACTGTGCTGGTTGCTGTACAAACAGTCATTAAGAAGACAGTCCCAGCCTCCCTTCTCGCCGACAGTGATGGCAGCCATCGAGCAAACCCTTTCACAGCAGTGCTTTCAAAATAACCAGCAATCAGATTCTTTGGATTCCTCGTATGCAACTGTGGGGCACATATTGTTTTTTTTTAATGTAAACTTTCAGTGCAGGTTGATCGAAAGGTCTGTTAGAGCCACAGATTTTGCAATGTCTCTGTCTTTAAAAAAAAGATTTATGTCATTCTGATGATTCTCAAGAACTCTAGCACAACCTGGAATATGAGAAAACCTGGACTGTGTGCATATGTAAAAGACCATTCCTGTATTTTATTCATATGTTTTTTAATTTCAATGACTTCATTAAAACTTCAAAGTGCTATGTAGTGCATACAGCCAAATGCAGAGAAAAGAATCCATCTCCCATGTGTCCTTAAGCAAACAGAAGAGCCCAGTGTAATTTGAGACATGAATTTTAAGCTGTATTTCTACTTTGAAAAATCTGGTTATATTAAAAAAATACTAAGTTTATATAGATTTTTTTTTTTCTTCCTGTTCTGCCAATTTAGCCTGTAACGTGGTCATCACACTGGGTTAGTTTCATCTTACTGCTCACCAGAAATCATAGCTCTGTAGGCCAAACTATCCTTTGCACAGCATCCATGCCTCCCTGTGTCTTCAGAATACCCTAACGGGAAGGCATCACTGGAGTTGAAAAAATTTTTTATGCTGGTAATGCTGAACAGCCAGTTTGAGCCTTATGAATCCAGTTTAATGGGTTGGCATGTAGGAAAACACTAATTATTCTCCACAGATTTTGTCTGCATTTGTGCAGTTCTGCATTTAACATGCAGTTCCCATAAGACAAAAAAATAGTGGTGCCCTGCAATAACCTTCTGACACAATGGTTTTTATGACTGAGAAAACCACTTTATAGTTGTTGACAGGTTCTTTGTACCAGAGGCACTGCAATAAACATTTGATTTGTGAGTAGATGGAAGTGTCCATTCAGGTGATGTAGATTACACTTCAGCATCCAGGTTCTAGGAAAGTGTCCATAGACACTGAAATATCTTTCAATTTGCTATTTTTCAGTAAAATACAACAGTAGGAAGGACTGCTCTGAAGTCCAGGACAGATAAAGAAGTTTTATCACAATGGGCTCCCAGTAGAAGTATTAATAGGAACAGTCCAGAGACTGAAGAAAATCACAGTCTTCTCTAGTTGCTGGTTGCTCCCAGTTTCTCCCAGTTCTTGCATGCTTCACTCCAAAAACAGGCTTCACTCAACAACAAAAAAAGTGCCTTTGTACACTGCCAGGACCTTCCCTCCTAATGGCAGACCAGATGCCAGAACTTCAGCTTTTTTTTTTGTGACTAAAATGCTGGACACAAGAGCTCTGGGAGGAGACAATAGAAAACCCATGGAGAGAGGCAGGACTGACCCTTCCACTTCACCAATCCAACATGATTTCTGCAAGATGAAGTCTCCTGCCAAGCATCTTTTATTGGTGGAACTTTCCCCTCTTTCAGCTTAGTCTATACAAAGACAAATCTCTCCTCTGCCCAATCCACAAGCAGAGAGATTGCTTTAGTCTCTCACTTATGCATGAGATTATAAGATTGCTTTTCTGAGATAGGACTAGAAGGTCCCACACAGGACTGTGTATCTAGGGTTTTGGCCTGCCCTGTGGTCTAAGATATAGCTGTTCATGTGGTCCTCTCAGACCAGCCACACAAAATTCCATTTTTATTACCATCAATTAACCCAAAATGAGGGTTCTGGACTGTGAAAATTGCCATGTATGACACACTAGTAATTATTTGATCCCAAATGCTTGTGGAGAGATAGGACAGCTCATTCTAAAAATGGTCTGATCAGCCCACTGGGTTTTTATGAACAGTTGATAAAAAGGTCACAAATGGTGTTTTGCAGCTGAAAGAACCAATTGTATAAACCTAATGGAACATTATAAACATAGCTGTGTTTTCTCCTTAACCACTTAAACTTGTGTTTAGCTGCTAGAAGACACTACTGGAGTAAATGGACTCTTGTATCCATGACAACCTGTGGATCCACTTTTGATGTGCCTACAGATAAAATGCTTGTTGTTTTTTTTTTCTTGAAGTTTTCTGTTTTTATTGCAATAGCAATGGTGCCTTCTGTTTGCTCCTTCTGGCCCCACCAACCTGCAAGGTTAAGACAGTGATAGGCCTGAGTCTCTCTTCCTATGCAATAGGTTATTAAATGACCAATTCCTTACTTTTTTCCAAACTAATGATAAAATATTTTGAGGAAGATCCCATGCATTGCAGAGTGCACTGAGTGGTGTCAGGAATAGTGGTCAGATGGTCCTTTGCATTCATTTTGAACAGTTTCAAGCATCCTCTGGCTTCATCTCCAGCCAAAGGTACCATAATCCCATTGCCTGGATCAGTGAGGTCTCTGATGGGAGCCCAGAGCCCTTGTTTAATTTCTCAGTTAGGTTGCTAAGGAAGACACTTCTCACCTTTGCCTTCTCTGTGGTTTGTGTCTCCCCTAAACTGACTGCGGGCTGTCTGAAGGGCTCTGCCTGAGAAACTGGAAGACAGCAAATCACAGGTCTCAGTAACTTTCCTCCTCTAACCACTTCCCTTTACAGTATTTAAAGATAGCTAGAAATCTATCAGGGTTTTTCATGTACTGTTCTCCCATGTTTTTCATGTGTTAATCTCTCTCTGCAGACACACATGTTCTAAGAGAAGGACTGTGGGCCAGTCTGAGCCTGCTAAACCTACGTGTAATAAGGCTGGGATGAAAACTTAACAGAATAAGAGAAGTGAGGCCTTGTGGCTATGTTGGTAAGTCCTGTATTTCTCACTTCTCAATAGCTTGCTCTTCATAGTTAGCCATCAAACTCTTTGAGGAAGGGTCTCGTGCCTTCTTTGCTCAGTGATTGACACCGTTGAGCCTCGGCCTGGATCCAAGGGAATATTGACATTTCTGTCTCCTGTCTAAGCTTCCTCATTTCCTATTGATTTCACACGGTTTGTGGACCTAAGCCATGGTGTGTGCCTGGTGCTTTCACAGCACGAAGAGATTGAGATGGAACAATATTTAATCAGGTTACAAAATTATTCTTTTCTAATGCCCTTTTATGCAAATGTAGCCCAGAGTATGGTTTTTAAACTGACTTCCATCTCAATGCCCTCACAAAAGGAGTCTGTAGAGTCAGGCAAATTGTTCATTCAACATGAGGTGACGTCACTAGGCTCCAGTGCCCTCTGCCATTATTGTACTGCCTCCCAGACCAGGGCACCAAGATGCTGAAGGGAGTGGAGATCTCCCTGCTGAGGAGAGGCTGAGAGAGCTGGGGCTCTTTAGCCT
>JAOEGS010009341.1:2238-27791 GCA_025447755.1 Corythornis vintsioides | reverse complement strand
ATAGAATATGCATATTAAATAGAAAGCTGTAATTTAAAAAAAATGGAAAAAAAATATATTTTTTCAATATAAAGCAGTCATTTAAAAACCCAACCCAAAACCTCTACGTGCACGTTCTTACTTGTCTGTTTCTTGGTGGAGACTGGACAGACAGTTCTAACCTGGCAATAACTGCATTGCAAAGGTTTCATTAAACCTCCAGAAGCTGGGGATGATGGTGTAGATTTTTGTCACATTAGTTCTAACTCTTTAGGCGATGGTTTCTGGGAGAAAGGAGGTATTGGAGTGGGATGTTCACTGCTCATTAGTGGAAGGGGCACAAATGACTTGAGTCACTTGGCGTTGGTTTCTGAAGGTAAGAAGGACAAGAACACGTGGATGGAGGTTTAGCTGCTGTTGAATTTATGGGACCTGTCTTCTGTAATGATTGATCTACCTTGTTTTTTCTGCTCCTGTTAGTACTTCAGGTTGCAATTTTGTTTGGCTTCAATTTTGCCCTTTTCAAGATTGCTGGTGCTGAAAGGCTACTATATTTAAAAAAAAAAAAAAAAATTAAAAAATTATGCTCCTTTGTTCCTAAACTTAAGAGCCCCTGACAGTTCTGAAGAGCATCCTGCTGTGATGTGTCCTCATGCAATTTGGATCATGGCCAAACTCATAACTTTTTAAAATTATCCTGATTTTTGTGTTCTAGATACCATTAGAGACCTCTTACTGTGTCCAGATTCACATCAAATAATCTTGGCTTCTTCCTTACTGACCATTTGGGAGGACAGAGGATGCTAAGGAGGAAGGGCAGGAGCTTTACTTCAATGGTTCTTGAGAGCCAGGAAAAGGGAGAGACTGAGGCCCAGACGTGGTCTCAGAGGCCTTAAAAATGTGGGAAAAAAGCAAGTGTACATCCACAGACACTAATGCTAATGGACACTTATCCTGTCTCTGGCTGTAAATTATTGAGATCCTGCTTCTATCTGGGTAATGCAACTTAATCAGAATCTGTTTTACTGCTTCGACCCCACAGGGAATGTTCTAATTCCATGGGTTTACTTTCTGTCTAGTCACTGTACTGGGAATCGTTTTCTCCAACCTCCTGGTGGTATTTTGAAGAGACTGCTGTTACATTTACCTAGAAAACTAGTTGCAGAAGTCTGCAACTCAGTGTCAGTGCTTTTTCCTGCAGGTCTTCAGCTGAGGGTCAGCCGAGAGGCTGCACCTTGCCCAGCAGCTTGCTGTGCTCTGCTTGGGACCCAGAGTGGTTGCAAGTGTTCCCGGGCTGGGGATTCCCCAGGCAGCTTACTGCTGAGTCTGTCCCTGTACACAGTGCCTCGGGTGCTGCTTCTGGGGCTTCCAGCCTTGTCAAGTTAGGGTTTTTGCATTTGCCTCTCTGCAGAAGAGATGCCCGTGGTACTGCACGTTGCCTCCTTTTTGAGTTTGGAGGTTTTGGTAGCATTGAGTTTGGTTCTTTCAGCCTCCCTGTGGGCAGCAGAAGCTTTGGAGGCAGGAGGAGACCTGGAGATCAGCTTTACCAGTTCCTGTAGGTATTTGAATAGCAAGCTGAAGGTCAGTTATTGGGACTGTCCAAATGCACAAGTGTGGCACAGCATGTTGGAGCTCCTGGGGGAAGTTTTTAAGGAGACTGTGCAGTGTGGTGTAGCCCAAGAGCTCACCTGACCCATCCAAACACTGCCTCTGCCAGGGAGAGGTCTGCACGTGAGCCATCTTCTGTTAGTCCATGAGAGAGGGTCAGTGAATTTGTACCAGGCCACCTTAAAGAGAACTTTTACCTCCAGGTAGTGCAGACAGTGAGAGAGGCGTTTTTACATCATGTAGAGTCTGAAGGTTTGATGCTGCTGCAGCTCAGCACCCTTTCTGTGATTGAACCAAAGGACACAAAGTCTGCTTGTAGTTTCCAAAGAGATTATTCCACTGTTGTGTTTAAAATCAGTGAGAGAAGTAGCTGGAGTTCAGTGGCGAGTTCATATGATAACTGAGAAGATGGGCACTGTGGTTCTTTGCCTAAGCTGACTCCTGAACAGGGCTCACACCTCTTTAAGTTCAGTAGCCACCAGATCTTTATTCTCTTAGCCCAGACTGCAGGTTTCTTAACAGGATTACATTCCCAAGCCTGGGACTTAAAGCTAGTTTTAATGAGTTTGATGAGCCTGTGTAGCAGACTTTCATAGAAGCCTGTCTGTCTCAATAGCACTGTTAATGGCAATTCCCCCTGCTCCAGAGATTAGCCAGCTTAATGCTCGGAGGGCTTCTTCCCCACTGGATGGTGGCACAGAAGAACAAGCTCTAGTGAACACTAATAGCCTTTGCCAAAAAATGAGTATCTTTATAGTTGCAGCTGGCTGGTGTTAGAGCTGTCTTTCGTCTTTGTCAGCACTGAGGTACAAAGAGTGGAGCCTGTAAGTGCTGTGGGATGCTCAGCTGCACCTCTGGGCTTCTACCCTGAAGTTCTCACCACTGTCTTTTGTGGAGGATGCTACCTGCTGAGCTCCTGTAAGCCATAATTTGCTCAATAAACCCTCCAGCCTTCCAAGATTACTTCACTAAGTCAGAATTTACTTAAGAAAGTAATCTGTGAATTCATATTGTTTACTTAACATTCAGTTGGAATAACTGAGCTAGCAAAATTGCCCTCACGTGTGTGTATTTGTGCATATATATGAATGTATAAGTGGACCAAAGCAGTTCTACCTATAGGTGAAACTGATAAGTGTGTCTTAGAGCAAGTGTGTTGCAGTATCTCTCCAGTGGACACATTTTCCCAATAAATTCTTTGTCTCAACAATTATGTCAGCACACTTTCAGATGTGTAAAATAAACCTTTGAAAATAGCATCTGATAAGGAATTTTTTTACCTGAGCCGTAACTGGGTAAAATAGTTAAGTGCAGACAGTATGTTTTATAGGGATTTTGTCTCTTAGAACCTCTTGCTGATCCAATACTAATACTATTACTAGTTTATTGCCCAAATCAGTCTAATTCTGGAGCAAGGAAAAACATTTTTTATTTTAATAAAAAACAAAAGAGATGCAACATGTTTTGTGTGTGAGCTGGTGAAATATTAGAAGTATTTTGGGGAGATGGATTACTTGGCAAAGTGGATGTTGTTGAACTACTGTTTAGAAACAAAAGCAGATTTTAGTGGGTACAAGTATTTTGATGTTTTGTGTTAAATCTAATCATGCATTCATTTTTCTGACTTAAAACAGGGGATTGTCTCATCACAGATGTGGGGTGAAAAACTTTGACAACTCTTCCCTAGGTCTATGATTAGAATGATGATGATCACATACCAAGTTCTTGAACAGCTTTAGTTTATTTTATAAATACCTGAATGCTTCAAAATACAGTTAAAAGAGGAAATTGGAATTTTGAGGGGATTCAGGGGAATCTGTTTCTTTCACTTCTTCAAATTTTACAGTCTTTTAAGAATGTACCTTTTTAACTGCCCCACTACTTCATGCCTGCACATGTGACCCTGTACAGTGTGGAGGGCAGAGGAACCTGAAAAAATGCAAAATAAAATTTAATCCCTTAAGAGTTTGTCTATTGTCTTTATGATTTTCACCTCTATAAAAGAGGGTAAAAAAGTGTGGATTTCTCCCTGTTGATACCAGTAAATGTGAAGTGCTTAGATAGGATATCATCTGCACCATTTAAGGATAAACAGATATTTAAGTGCTAATAGCATCTCAAGGTTTCTTTCTTCTTTTAGCAAGATGAAGGAAGAGAAAATGGCTCACGAGTCCTGACTCGTTGCTGCCAAATAGGAAAGTCTATAATTGAAACTTTGGCATTAGTTCTGTGTCCCTTTCATGAGGATTTGCTTTCTACCTTCCAGGATCAGAAAAAAATAGAAGTGAAATACAATCAGGTGTAAATTATGTTACATAAAACCTTATTGCCAAATATGTGCTGTTGAGAAAGTATGTTTATTTAAGCGAATAATTTAATTCTACCAACATACAGACTTTTTCCTGCTCTCAGAGTAGGAAAATTGGCAATTAGTAGTCCAGTAACCCAGTGTTATGAAGGGATTTACCTGTTGATATACTTTGTATAATACATGAAATCTAGTGTGTCCCAGGCTTTGATATTCTTCCTCTGATTTATTAAAATTGGTGCCAGGAATCAGACTGGGATATTGGAATCAATTAAAAGTCCAGAACAGTCAATAGCTACATTTGTTGACCACAGAAGATAATAAAAGGATAGATTTTAATTCAATTATTTAAGACCCTTGGACATGATAGTATTGAAAGTTCTATTTAGTAAAAGTTACATGTTTTCTCATGTGGTGACAGTGTCTAAAAGCTAAAAGATTGGCTTCTAAATGTCAGTGAAATATGGTTTCCAAATGGCAAGTAGGTCTATTTGTGGCTCCTCTGCTGGTACTCCCCCTTTCCCCTGCTGCTTATTTAGGAACAAATCCTGTGTTTGCAGTGTGGATTTTATACAGGGATATACAGTCATGAGTGGTGCCAACAGCAGAATTTGTTTAATAAAAGATTGAGTAAAAAGAACCTTGGTGTTTGGTCTTCAGTATGCTTACTTTATAAACTTAATATTCTGGAGCCAAAAGAAGAGAAAGATATGTAAATCTCTAAAAAAAAAGAGTCATTTCTGAGAGTTGTAGTGACTTTCACTGGATGAAAAGGAAACATTAACTTTAATACCAGTGGGTGGAATAAAAAAAAAAATGTTTAGTGAATAAAAATCATGACATTTCTTTTTTTAAAAACAGGGTCGTGCAGGTTGGGATCTTTGGTTGGAGGCTTTCCAAAGCTGGATGACTAAGTAAGAAAAGACAACTCCCAAAGCTGCTGGGTGGAGTTCCTAGGCTGGTACCAGCAAATTCCCAGAAAGGAAAACAATTGGTACTTAATTGGAATTCTTCAATCCACAGATTATTCACTTATCAATATTCTAAAAATATCTTGAACCATTTCCCACAGTTGTTAAGTGTAGAGGTTCTTTGGGTCAGGAGAGGCAAGTTCTGCTTGTGCAGCAATGGTAGAAGGGCCACAGGGTGCTTCTCAGTATTTCTGTAGAGTTCAGAGCAGAAAGTGAGGTGAGAGAAATAGCAAATTAATCAAGGTGCATTAGAACACAGACTCTTGACCTACAAGGAAAGACTTGGAAAGGTCAAAGTGGGATCTAGAACTTTCACTTGAATTTTTAGGGAATTGTGTATATTTTTTCTGGTATTTTCTTTTTTATTGCCAGATGATGTAAAACTGCATTGTTGTGATATTCAGCTAACAAACCATTTTTCAGTGTACATTGACTTTTCCCAGTAGCTCTGGGAGAGTGTTTGTATTCTGCTGAAGTTGTGGGTAGAAGCCAGAGTTTTACACACAACGTGGCAGTAATTCAGTGTGAAGGAGAAGTAACTGTAATGTATTGCTTTAATAGCTGTAGAATGCTTTGTAGATAAACATTTCTCAGATAGAACAGCTTGCTGGAAATCTGTGTCCTTGCCATCAGGAAATCTTCATTCTTTTAAAATTTCAGCTGCACCTTTCTATTGTATTTTTCATGCACGAGCTAATGAGGAGGTAGGTTGATGAGAGCATAAAAAATCAGACTGTTCTCCAAACAAAATTAGCTACTCTTTTTAAAACAAAATTCCAGGGATTGATTATTTGTACAGTGTGGAAGTTACCCCAAATATTAGGTGTAGAAATCCTTTTGATTGTGAAAATCTTCTTAATTTATTTGAGGAAACTTCCTAACTGTATAAATTTGGTGTTCTGTTGAACAAAAATCAGTGGTTTGTTGTTTGCTTTGTACTTGCAGTTAAGATTTTACATTAAAACTGGATGTTAGGTTCTTAGCCACTTGCCTTGATTTGTTTCAGTTCTACCCTTAGTGATTCCAGTAAAAGGCTTTCTGCCCCTTATCCTTTGGCACCTTCTTTTGGATAAAGAAACCCCTGGAGCCCCATCACGAAAGTCTCTTCTTAGTCTTTCAGGACAGATGTCTCCTGAGACTGCTGAATGCTTTGTGAATGCTGCGTGTTTATTCTGGCCCTTAGGTTGGACCTGCCAATGTAAGAAACCAAGCCAGAGGCTGCAGGAATTCCTAGAAAAAACACCTTCCCTCTCAGCTGTGAAAAATTTACCAAGAGCTGAAGCTGAGCGGGGTTGTTGAGCAGGGGCAGTGAGATGGCAATCGATGGTGAACTTGCTCTGCAGGGGCATTGGCATCCAGGATGCTTCTCTGGCAGGATAGAGATGACTAAAGAGGTGGCAGCAAAATTGTTCTGCCTTATTTAGAAAGTAATTTCATTGCCTGCTGTAATATTCAAATGATTATAAAGGGAAATTTACCATCTTTGGCTCTGGCAGCTGTCCCTTTGAAAAACAGACAGCAGCTCAAAATCCAACTTTGTTGGGAGGCTTTTTGCTTTGCTTTTTTGTAGCTTCTGAGCAGTGTCAAACCTGACTGGGTGAGTACCTGTCTACAAGGAGTACTGGAATTGAAAACATACACAGTAAATGCCCCTAGGATAAAACTTCATTTTTATTTGCTGACCATCAAGGTGTCTCTTAGTGATAATTAACCCTTAACCTGAAAAAGGTGGGAGCTCAGTAATTTATCGATCAAGTTGTATCACTGACTGCTCTGTAAACCAGCAAGGTTTGAAAAGGCAGCAATTTCAGATACAGGGAGGTGTCATTTTCCATGGCTCACAGGACAAGGCAATAATACCTCCTCCCATAGAAATGGTGAGTGGCTGAGAAGGGCTCCAAGTACTCGATGGACACGGGGATCTCCTGGCTGACATGTGTCCTCATCTCAGCATTCCTCATCTCTTTTGGTGTTGTGATGATGGCTGATCAGATGAGTGCCTTCATGAGTCTCATGGGTCTATCTGTTAATTCTCACCAGAGATTTAATGGCTCTGGCTTTGGTTTTTTTGGTTGGCAAGATGAGAGGTGCTGTTTTCTTTCCATGGAGATGGTTCAAGCTTTAGTATTGTTGGTGTCAGGTTGATAGTCTGACTAGTTTTGGTGGCTTATTTATTCAGGAATTCAGTTTATATACTCCAGTTTATACTTATTCTTGCTGGATCTTTTAAATACGTGTACAATATCAAAGTAGACATGCACACTATGGAAAAACTGGAAGAACAAACCTCTGGGTAGAGTCTGGTTTAAGCAGGTCTGGCTGCAGTGCTGCTAAAGGAGATGGTCTCATCCTGCACTGCCCACATATTTGTATCCCCTTGCTTGCAGATAGTTCTTACATTGATCCCATTTTATTTATCTTTGTACTTAAAGTTATTTGTTTCAAGACTGGAAACTGATCACTGATATTTATTTGGGATTATTTGACACACATGTTTGTGTAACACGTTTCTCAACACTTGGATCTTGCAGGATAAAACTCCCTATAAAAAGTTCAACAAATGTATTTGAAGTGGAGTTGCTCTGCTGTAAGGATTTCTCTCCGTGCAGTAAAGGCAGAGTCACTGTCTTCTGGTTGGTGGCTTTTTCATCTGAGGAGACTGATTCTTCGTGTTTGCATTGAAAAAAAGTCAGACAACCTCACAGCTTCTCCTTTCCCCTAATTTGACCCCAGCTAAAGAAAGTTGCCTCAAGTTCTTGCTTTTCTCATTGACTGCAGTGAGCAGGTTCAAACAGGACTCCTAAATTTCACCAACTGCCTTATTCTGGGCTAGCTCCATCTTATCGTGTGTAAGCCTGTTATTGGCCTCAAAGCTGGAAGTCAATATTCCTCAAGCAGAGGTATTTGGGAATGTTTCTCATAAAAGAATTGTCTCGAGGTGCCAGTTATCAAACTAGACTCTTCATGGGAAGATGTTTTGATAAAGTTTTAACGGGAAAGGTTGCTCTCAGACAACTCACCCAAAGGTGAAGGGAAGGATCTGGGTTGATGACCTGAATGCTTGTCTGTAACAGGGGGGGGCAGGTTGGGATCCCATTGCTCAAATGACACTGATGAATTAAACAAGAATCAGCCATGTCCCGTGTGACTTAACTCTGATCAACTGGAGTAGCTTCTGTTGGGAAGGCTTTTCCATTTGCAGAGCAAAGAGAGACGATGGCTTTAAGGTGAACGGCATGTTCTCCTGAATTATCTTGTAAAGACTTTTTTTGGCCTTTTTCAGAAGGACAGTATAATCCTGAAAACACAAGGGCTGGTGATGAAGGCAGTGACTCCTGGTGACAGGGACAAAGCAGACCCTCTTAGCTTCCAACTCTCTCTCCTTGTACTATGTCCAAGTTCTGGTGGCTGGGGAGAGGGTTAGTCCTTCCTTTTATTTTGTTTTTCCTTTTCAATACTGAAGGTTTTGTGGGTTCAACATATATCTACCTAAAGGGGTCCCTGATGGTTTCCCATCACCAGCTGTCCCTGGTAGAGACGATAAAGCAATGTGCTTGAGTTAGCCCTAAGCCCCCACCTTGGGTGAGACTCAAGGAGCATATACCTTCCCTGCAGAATCTTTGAATCAAAGAACAGGAACAAAGATGAAGAAATTCCAGAGCAATTAACTTGTTGTGCAATATTTAAATTATTTTTAATCATAGTTTTACCTCAAATTATAATTTAAGATATATCATGTAATCACTAGTAATACAAAATGAAAATGGAAAGGGCATGTTCTTTCTTCTGAACGTTCTCCATATAATAATCAGCTAATAACTCTGTCTGCTTTAATTCAAAAGTTCCATTTGCTCAGTTTTTTAAGTTGGCAGGCTGCTTTTTTATTCTTCTGTTCTAATTTGTTGTAACATGTATGAAATACATGCGTTAATTTGAGTAAATACAGTAAAGTTAATCAAAGGGAATGATCACAGAAGGAACCCAAGAGGGTAGCTAGTTATCACTCAGGAAGGACTTCTGTAGTTCTGCCAAATTAATTAAACACTACTAGTTAAAATCAAAGGTTAGTGATAAGTATCTTGTTGAAGTTTGGATACAGGTGACTTCTTTGAATGGGTGAAACGATGACCCTTTGGTTAAACAGATGCTTCTTTGTTCTCTTATGAAATCATAGAATTAGGGAATGTATTGAGTTGGGAGGGATCTCCAAAGGCCACCTAGTCCAAACTCCCTGCAATAAGCAGAGACATCTCTAGGTCAGGCTGCTCAGAGCCATATCAAGCCTGGCCTTGAATATCTCCAGGGATGGGTCCTCCGCCACCTCTCTGGGCAACCCATTACAGTGATCTAGCAACCTCAGGTTAAAGAACTTTTTATTAATATCTAAACTAAATCTCCCCTTTTCTAGCTTAAAACCATTACCCCTTGTCCTGTTGCTAGAACAGACCTTCCCCTGCTTTCTTGTAGGCCCCTTTCAGCTACTGGAGGGTCACTAGAAAGCCCCCCTGGAGCCTCCTCTTCTCCGCCTGTCCCATAGCAAAGCTGCTCCAGCCATCGAAACATTTTTGTGACTATAAAAGCCTGAAAGGTTTTTTATTCTTGGCCATCCTGTTGCACTTTTCACTCAGATGCCCACAGGGATTTCCCTTACTGTCCCGAGCAGTAAAGTCTCCAGGCTTGGGCAGGCCCCAGGGTGAGTCGGCGGGAGGCCGGAGCGCTCGGTGTCCCTGCCTCTCTGCCAAGTGTCCCCGTGCTGCTAGGAGAGCTGTAATTAACTTGCAAGGAGCTAGTCAGAGGATTCGGCAAAGTGCCAAGAAATCAACCCCAATTACTATATTCACATTGTCAGTAATGCCCACTTCACAGTTCCTACTAATTTGAAATGGCAAGTCCCAACTTCCCATAGCAAAATTACCATTTTTTTTTTTAGCACTGCTCTTCTAGTTTCTGCTGCTTATTCTGTTATTTTGACTCCGTTCGATTAGTGTTGGAAATAGAGTTACAAATCCTCTTGGAAAGTTCTCATCAGATAATTGCAGTGATACAATATAAATATCTAGACTTACACAGCTTGGTTTTAATGCAGTTCAGCCCAGAGCAAAGTGAGGCAAAAAAAAAGATGGTATTTAGGTTTGATCAAAACCATGTCTGCACTTCACTCCCCCAAGAATCTTCTTTTAAAGCAGAACTAAAACTGACAATACATTCAGAAACCTTATTTTTTCTTCTTTTTTTTTCATCACTTTGCAAAACATGCTGTGGCATTTGCTGTCCTGTTGGTACCAAGTTTCTTAGTTAAAGAGTTAATTTATTTTGGTTTTGGCTTCTCTTGAATGGGTTTTCTGAAACATTCCATAACCAGAAACCACCGTTACGGGGAGTTCGGACAAGAAAAAAAAAAATCACTTAATCTACATGACAGAATAATGCATTCCAAAGTATTTTTCGTATTTCAGTGCTTGTAGTGCAGGTGGCAGAGGCCTAACCCCTGTAACCTCTGCATTTTTCCCATCTGAAGGATGGAGCCTGTGGTTGTTTGACGTGCTCTGAAACACCTCAGCAGGCTGATGGCTCTAACAGAGGAGTTCTTTTTATGATCTGTGCTTCTGAGATCCTGCCAGGCCAGTCTGATCCAGATTTTACCCTTCAGTATTCCACAAATGTGATTATCTCTTTGTAAACTTCTTTCACTCCCATAATCAGTTCCTGGTTTGTCACCTATTAATAATCTGATATGGAGAACTGAATTAATATGTTCCCCTGTATTTCTCCAAACATTAGCTTAAGGGCTGGATATTGGGTGGGAAGTATTTTAATTCAGTGGCTTCGTGTTCCAGAGCAGATAGTGGTTTTGACAAGAAGATTGGTTTATCCTGGTAGTTCATTGAAACACCTTCACTGATCGTTTCTTATAGTTGCAGCTTTACTTTGAATTTCAAGGTAACATCTTTAGGAGTAATACTTTGGTTTAATTTCACAAAAAGACAAGCTTTGTATTTTGATTATAACAACACTCAGAACACATATGTATGAGAAGAGGCTGAGGGAGCTGGGCATGGTTAGTGTGGAGAAGAGGAGGCTGAGTGGAGAACTCATTGCCCTCTACAGCTCCCTGACAGGTGGGTGTAGAGAGGTGGGTGTTGGTCTCTTCTCCTTAGTCACTAATGACAGAACCAGGGTATGGGCTGAAGCTCTAGCAGGGGAGGGTTAGGTTGGATATTAGAAATAAATTCTTTATGGAGAGAGTGGTGAGGCCCTGGAACAGGCTGCCCAGGGAGGGGATGGAGTCACCATCCCTGGAGGTGTTTAAGAAAGGAGTTGACATGGTGCTTCAGGGCATGCTCTAGTGGCAGGTTTGGAGGGGAGTTATGCATTTTTAATGATCTTTTTAATATATTTTTTAATGGTTTTGTTGTAGTTGTAGGTATGGTTGGACTCTGATCTAGAAAGTCCTTTCCAACCAGGATTATTCTGTGATTCTGTATTTTTACATATGCAATTTCAGCCTTTTGAGCTTCATGAATCAGGGAGGTCTGAGATGATCTATGGAGCAGTTAATGTCTCCCAGGTGCCCCTCAGAATGCTTTGGGATTCCTTCAGGGTTGTATCCCATGGAAAAAAAGAAGTTAAATCAGTATTTATGTGCAAGTTAAAAGGTCTGCCTGAGGTCGTGGTAGCAGCTTGGTGACAATTCAGATCAGGACTTGGTTTCCTTCCTATTTTTAACTTGGTGTTTTAAACAATTGAAGCCACAGTTGGGCATGAGGGAGGTTACATGGGGGCTGGATGGTTGCAGGGTGTGAAGCAGCTCCTCCTCAAACTGCTAAAACAAAGCAGGGTTTGTAGGTTAGAGAACAGGGCTTGTTTCTCTGTCCCATGCCCTGCTTTAAGCAGCCTGGTACACTGTCTGAGCACCAGTACTGAGGCTGAATAGCTCCAGAAAAGTAAAGCAAGGGTAAAATGTGCCAGTGAGTCAGCAGGAGATGGAGCCCAGGGGTGTTTACAGAGGCCTGAGAAGCTGTGAGCAAGCAGAATTTAGAAATAGGGATGAATATCAACCCCAATGCAGAGATCCTCTGCTCTGTAGGTGCTGTGCCCCCCAGAGCAAGGACACCTCGATTTCATCTCCTTATTTTGGAAGCAAAGAGCATGATGCTCAGGTCTGTTTGAGGACTGTGGCTCTGAGTGGCAGTTTCTGGAGTGCCAGTGGTTGCTGGTGGCTGGTGGGTGGCAATGCAGAGAAGCTGCAGTTGGTGTTTCAGTTGCATTGGTAATGCAGCTTTTGCTCATAAAGCAGTTTGATGGTGGGCACTTTTTCCCTGATTGTGGTTCATTCAGAAAGCGAGTTTGGGTAGATGTGATTTATTGTGACTGTAATTTAAAATCAGTCTTATTTTTCAGGATCCTGAAAAAAAAAGTTTACATTGCAAAAGATATTTTCAATAGCAAGTAATGTTGCTTTCCCCCACTGTGAGCAGGAGCCATGTATTTTACTGTCCACAGCACATCTTGCTTTACTTTTTGAACAAGGAAAAGTTGAGGGGTTTGGGTTTTTTTTCAGACTGAGTGTGGATTTTTCACAGAAAAAAACCAAACTGCCAGAATATCACCAGCAATTCTCAATCAATATGGGCCCCAGTATTGAGATTAGTTACTGGTCTGTCAGCTTTATCCCAGGTCTTTAATCTGGAGTTGGAGTGATTGCTGTCATCACAGGTTGTAGACTTTATTTTTTGCAAGTGAGACACAAACAGCTCTTTGGAGTATGGTAGATAAAAGGAAAATAACTAAAATGGATTTTTATCCCCTTGGCTGTGGCTCTTGTTACTGCTTTGAACAGAGCTGGGTGGAGAACTGCAGCCAAAAGCAGTTGGGGGTTCCTTTTGGAGGGTCTGTCTTTCCCCCTGCCTGGCCACCTGCTCCATGGAGAAGGATTTCTCATCCAGCCAACCAAAAAACTCACATAAAAGAGAGATCTGCTGATGGAGAACTTGTGATAGTGTCAAACAACAGGAATAAAGTGTTGCTCTTTCCTCCGAAACTGATTATAAAAAGGGTGGGGTTCGTTAGTTAATTTTATTGTGTTTTTATAATCTTGCTGGTTTTATTTTCTCTTCCCTGTTTGTTCTTACTTGATTTTTGGGAGGATTCAGTTTTTGCAATATAATTAGTAGGGAAAATATCCTCCTTTTTAGTCTTGCATCATATATTAGATCCATGTTCTGACATGGTAGAGCTTGTGGACCCTTTTAAGTATAGCTTCATTATTTATAAGGCATTAATCAGATTAATTTCGTAATAGTTTCCTGCTAATCCTGCCATTGTTCCTTAACTCAGAACTAACGAAAGCACAATTTTAATACCCTTTTAGTTGCTACAACATCCTTCTATTATCGGTTATGTTTTTATTAGAGAGTACTTTCAAGCAGTTTTCTGAGAATCTTAAAATAATTGAGCAACATCTCAAAATTACAGCACTTTTACTACTGATAAAAGAGCAATTTATCAAGCAAATCCCCTTTTTATTAATATCATGTTTCTTTGTCAGTTAAAATTTGTAGGAGTTTTCCTGTTTCTGTGTAATCCCAGACCTTGTGCCAACTAGATAGGTTTTGGTTTTTTTCCTAGCAGTGATAGTGAGACTCACTTAAAAATGTGTTTTATGTGTGGAAAATGTCCTTTTGGTGATCCCGGCAGCAGTTACAGTTGAGGTATCTAATATGCATGCAGGGATAAACACCAACATCTTAATTACTTGATTATTATTTTGTTGAAGAAACCTGTGTTCAAACATCACTTCCTTGGCTTCACTTTGCACGGGGCCTCATTTCTGAGAATTATTTTTCTGGTATCTTTTTCAGTTCTGTTTTATAAAGTACTTTTCTGTTACCTGATACTGAAATATGCCTTTCAGGTAGCTTTGTTATTACATATCTTAGAACAGAAACTTCACCTCAGTCATAATATTAAAACCAAAATAAAAATCCCCACAGTTAAAAAAGAAAAAAAAAAAAAAGAAAAAAAAAAGGAGATGGGGAAAAAATTTAAAATCTCATTACCTGCATAGACAACCCTGTTGGTTTCAACTGGCCTTCGTCTCATCGTCAGTAGCATCTTAAATAGTCCAATATAAATGTCTATATAATTACAAAATGGCTATTATAATAAAAATTTAAAGGTTGTCAAGCAGCTTTCTGAATTGATGTGTCTAAAAAGTACACAATTTTCAAGGATGATGAAAACTTATTCTTTCTGTACCAAAAGGGATGATGAGGAGTTGCCTGCATGCAGCTGAAGAACAGGCTTCTGCTCAATAGCTTCTCATGGTAGGGTCATTGAGATGTCAATTACATATTTTATATTTATAGAGCACTTTTGTTCATGGAAAATTCCAAAGCGTCTCCCAGGTGCTACCACATGCCTATGAGGAGATTAATATATTATTTTTCATTTTGCAATTGGAGTGGTTCAGAAATAGTAGGGGTGCTCTTCTGTGAAATTAATACTGTTTTCATAAAAAGACTGACTGAGATAGAGGGGATTGGAGGATTTGCCTGGAGTTGTCACATGAGGATTTTCTCTGGACTGCATATACTGGAATAATTTTCTTTCTGGGTAGGGGCTTCCCTGCAGCAGTAACTGTGCTTCTGATTTAACTTATTCTTGTAACTGATTAATGAGAGAGTGAAAGTTTAAAAAGCACTCACAACTCATTTCATTAATAGCTTATCTCCTTTTAGAAACTGTGTCTATATTCTACTTTGGAAGCACCAAATGAAACATCATTTTGCAATCCCGTCATGTGTGGTTCTTAAATTAGGGTGGATTTAATTGCTTTGAAGGAGCTCCACAGAAATGGATGTGATTGACAGGAAGCCCTTTTTTCAGATTTTGGGGACAGACTCTTTTTGTCAGCAGTAGTTACTGGTCTGTTAGGGACTGGTTTATGGGAAAGACCTACAACAGAAGGGCTGGTCTCTTGTAGTCATTCATGTTCTCAAAGCTTTCTGTGAATAGCAGTTGGATAGAAGATGCTGAGGCTGGATAAGATCTAGATGTGTTAGAAGGGATACTGTATTACACATAGTTCTTTTGTGGGGCTGTATTTTGAGTTTTTGCCTTTGAGAGTCTTGCTTTCAGTCTTCCAAGTGAAGCCATCTTCACTGTCTCTCCTTGGCAACTAATTCATCTCCTAAGAGTTTTTGCATGTTGCATCTGATGTGGTCCAAACCTGTTCTGAGTTCCCATGTGCAGTTAAATGTGTCCTGGTTCAAGTGTGATTGTGTTATACTGTCAAGTAAAGCCTCTCTCTACACACGTGGAAAACGTCTACATTAATATTCTGTAAATCAGGTTTTTTTGTTCCTGAGGATCAAAGCTACTGCGTTAGCAAAAACTTCCAATTCCTGTCTTTTAACCTGCTGGTTCGTGTATAGGTATCTATTCCTTCCTGCTTAATGGCACTGAGCTACACATATCTCTCATGCTCATTTTAAGATCACAGAGCAGTTGTTCATATTTTGGCATTTAAAAGCATCTTGAATGTCTTTTTTCTCAGATGGAAAAAGCCAGTAAATTAGTTTCCCTCACAGCAGCGTCAGCAGTACCACTCCGAGTGCTACACGGGGTCCTGGAAATGCAGAAAACCCAATTAGCAAGAGGTCTGGAGAGAAGGGAGGAAAACAGGTAGTTCTGGGAGAGCAAAATTAGGGCAGAATTTATAAATCTTTTTGTGTTCCTAAAAATGGCATCATGTATTCTCTCAGTCAGTCATGACAATAACCAGCAGCACAGGAAAGAGGAAGGGAAGTGAAGAGAATTAATATACAGAGCAGTACTGGGGCCATTCCTCTTTTTAAGAAGAGATGCTACATGATGAGCAGCTGAACTAGAGCACTAATATCACAGCCTCTGTTTCTTCTTCCTACAAGTAAGAAGCTAGTAGGAAATTACAACTTCACATAGGAAGCCTCCAAAAGGCATGATGTCCTCAGATTTTCATGTTAAATCATGCTCAGAATTTTATAGTTTGGAGCAAGTTCTGTGCCAGAATCCTAAATGCTTCATTGTGAAAGCAGCTTTTCAAAGAAAGAAAGAAAGAAACAGTCCCAGATTCATTATGAAGCTGTTGCATTGTCTCTATGGCTTCGTATGCTTTGGCTCAAAATGTAGAAATCAAAGAAGAGCTTCTGCTTCCTATTATACAGGTACATGAGTCAGCTTCTTGTTTAGTTTCTCAAAGCCTTTCCAATTGTGCAATAAAATTGTGTTGAAATGCATTTTAGGACTAAACATGTTGTTTCTCTAAAAGCTTTGCTTCAGTTGTCTCTAGAATTGTCCCCTTTTCCATCCAGGTGCTGACAGTTATTGACAGTAGGAGTTTATAGCTCAGCACCCAGACTGACCAAAGCACAACACGAGGTGAATTCTGACCACACAGCTTAAGGTCAGAATGTGCTAATGAAAACAGAAGTGACCAAAGGAGATCTCTGTGCAAACATGCATGTTCTTAATGCTGGTCCCAGAAGACATGAACATTTACTGGAAAGGCTTAGGTGAGAATCAAAGAAAAATGAGATTCTTGCTTTTAGGATGTCCACAAAGTCTACAAGGAAATGTGTTACCCATGCTGGAGTGGAAAGCCATGTTTTATGTAGTGTACAAGGTCTGATTTTTCTCATCTCTTCTATTAAAATAAAAAGCCAACAAAACCCAACCCACCACCTTAAAAATAGACCTTGTGTCTCTTGCAACAAAAGAACTCTTTTAACACTGAATGGAATATTCCAGAAAGTGTGCCTGTCTATAAATTACACTATTAGTCTTGATTTTCTTCTTGTATGACTGAAGCAATTGTTCCAACTTTAATTCAGGTTTATTAAATGTAGAAGGTACAAAGTATCAAAGAAGTGTGAAGCTTCCCACTCCTTAATGATCCTGCTTTCTGCCAAAAGTGCTTGTTGTTCCACTGCATCTTCCCTGTACATGACTGCAGGTTCAAGTTCAAATTATCTGTTGTTTAGCTGAAAGCAAATAGGTTCAGGGAGGGTTTTTTTGCCAGATTCAAAACATTAATGTTTTCAAAACAAATAAACTCATTTTTCTTCCAATTAAAGAAAAGTTGTTCCTGTTGGAGCAAGGCATAAGAAATTGCAACCCTATCATCACAGTTATGAATTTTGGGATGCAGAGCCTTCCAAGCAGCCTGAAAGGCTTTATAAAAGAGCATTTGGGAGAAAATAAATGAGCTTCATATCACACTTGAGGAATTAACTTTCCTTTTAGTGGTGGAAATTGGAAACACCAATATAGTGAGTCAGTAGTAATCACATAGAGAGAACAGGACATGGCTCCATACTTGTAGGTATTTAAGCACTATTTCTGTGGAAAGAGGAAAGTCAGATTTATACTTCTGTTGGACTTTTCTTCAAAGCTTATTAGCCAAGTGCCTAAAAATTTTGTCTCTTCTCTACAAGTTTGAGGCTGCTTGTTTTTGTGTTAATACTGGATGATCTGCTTGGGGGTGTTGAGTGTGGATACAGAACACGTGGCTTTGGTACAGAGCAGGCTGGGAATTAACCCTGTTTACTGGAGACTTCTCTAGTTCTTTATTTTCTAAGGCTGGGCTGGGCAGAAGCTCAGGGGGTTATCTGGTCCATCAGCTGCCCTGAGTCAAGCTCAGCTGTACCTGGCAGATACTTATTTAACCTCCTGTTAATTCCCATGGTGATGGAGGGTCGTGGACAATTGTTTCTGGTGCTTTAGGTCTTTTCCATGACAGAATAACCCTGATGTTTGGCTTTGATGATGAACTTGTAAGTTCATTTCTTCATATCCCATCCACAATGTGGAGAAAGGTGACCTGTTGCCTTCTTCCCCATCATCTTCTCTTTCTTGAACTAGGAATTCTTTTACACATTTTAAGCAGCACTAGTCCTGAAGCACCCCATGCCTTACTTTCCTGTTTTCCTTTGTTACAGAACTGTTCCTGTCACTCCCTTGCCTGGCTTGTGATTATAATGCCTTATCAGGGATACTGATTTCATTAGAGAAATGATTCCTGAGCAGCCTAAACTGCTCTCGTGCCTTGTCTTTCCTGCAAATACGTTTTCTGGGCCTCTCATCATTTCCACTGCTTTGGATGTTCTGAAATTGAGTGATATCATTTTTGAAATGCAATACCCAAAGCCAGCAAGGCCTCAGCTGGAATACTTTGTCCAACACTCACTAGAGCAGAAGAATTATTTCACATCTTGTTGGCTATACATATGGATTTGCTCTTCTCAGTACAGTATCTTCCTCCTTTGAAACAGAAGGACACTGTTGAGTCATGGTCAATTTGTGATCCATTATTATCCTGAGATTACCTTTTTTTGCCTGGCTGCTGAGTACCCGGTCCTTCCTGCTCAAGTGTAGGCTTTTACATTTTATTGCTGTTGGATCTTGGGGTTTTGTGCTTTTTCTTTGTTGTTTTGGTTTGTTGTTCTTTTTCCAGTAATTTTTTTTCCATTTGTAAAGTTGACTTTGAAATGTAATCCTGTCATCTGTTGTTTCTGTTCACACCAAGGTTCCTATTCTTTGCAGATTAAATCAATTTATTCTCTGTCACCAGGTTCTTGGTGACAGTTGCGTAGGGCCAGACCCAAGTCAGACACTGGGGACACCTCTCTCTAAACACTACGTGGTTTAATAAGGAGCTACTGGGGACTTTCTCTCTGGACACTGCTTTGTGGATGGAGCTTCCCAGCCCATCTCATGCCTTGCCTGGGTCTGGACCAGCTTTCCTTAGCTAGCCTAGAGAGTGCTGAGACTGTTGAAACCTCAAATAAAATGGTGGGATTTCCTGTTTTTCCTTAGTCCTTTCAGCTCCTTAGCATCTCAAAAGAAGGAGATGAGGTTGGCTTAGCAACTTGTTTTTTTTTTTTTTTTTGCGTGTGACAGTTTTGAGCTAGCTTTTGGTTTTCTTCTAGGTGCTTACAGGGAGGCAGTGATGTGCTGTGGAGTTTTTCTTGATTGCTGATAAGGTGTCCAACCTTCCTGTTCTTCTGCTCCATTTTCTGCAGCTTGAAACTGTGCTGTATATTTGGCCTTTTTAAGTCCTTTTTTAAGGTAACAATGTATTATTAGTTTTTTAGCATGCATAACAACAAAGTTTCTGAAGCCAAGCCAGTTTGAAAACACCTAAAGCCTTTAAATGACATATTTATAATCTATTCCAGGTAAAGTTTTAAAACCTCCTCTTCTTTCTCATCATGTTAGCCATCTACTGGCAGGTCTTCTAGTAAAAGCTGATGTAAGAAGACATCCTTTGTGCTCTTGTTGATGTCCTTGTCCATTGCATGCTAAGCCAGCAGTCCCTTTGGTTGTCATTCACTGTTCCTTTATTTAGAAACCATGTTTCTTGCTGCCCCTTGAATTTCTCTAGCTACTTTTCTCTTATTTTGTGTTGGAACATTTGTGATTTTATTTCTAAATGTTTATGCTGAGTTTATTCTTATATTTGGCAGTCTCACCCAAATCTTTCATCCCTCAGGCTTTCTTCTTTCATTTGAGGTCAGGGAAGAGTTTGTGCTTTAGCCATTGGATCCTTTGCACACTCTCTTCGGGGGGGATTTGGACCTGTGTCCTTAACTGCAGTTAGTGAAGATTCTGCCAACCTCTTCTTAACTTCTTTTCCCCTAAGGCTTGTGTCCTCTCTCACTTCAACTATCACTTATGTGAATTTGTTACTCTGTTGTCTTGAATTGTGTGTGATTCACAAAACCCTCTCCTCCACCTAACCTTCCTCACTCGGAGCTGAGAATAAATCCCCACTGTAAAAGTTCCTGTATTTGTTTTCTGCTTTTGATCGTGACCAGAACCTTTTGGCCAAGTCGTGTCTTACAGGTATCTGAACTGGGGAGTGAATCTCTTGAATCCCTGATGTTGGAAACAATCCTTCCCTTTTCTTGGGCCTCTTTTCTCCCTGATTCCATCTCATTGTGCATTTTGCATGAGGCACCCTCCTCTTTAAGCAGAATCCCAGGGCTCTCTCTGTTCAGCATTGTGCTCAAGCACATGCTATGAAATGTGAAAGCAGCAGTAACCAGGTGTGACAGAAGTTGATTGCCCTGATTTTTACTCCTTAAAAATGTGCAGAGTCAAGTCTGTGGTGGTTCTACTGACACTGTGATTGAATTTACCCAATTCGCTGATGTAAATGGATACTGACTGTCCGTATTGGAGACCTAATTGGAGTATGTGTGTATTTGCATTTATTCAGAAGCTCGTTGATCATAATTGATGAAGACAAGGGGTGGGAGGGCAGGATTGATACCGTTCTGGGGGATGCTAGCACTAGATACTGTAAGGAAATTAAGTATCTTATTAAACTTGGTTAACTAGATGTGCTGACAGTTCCTGAAACACCATTTGCAGCTCAATGCTTAGAGCAGAGGTGCTGTTAAGAGGCACCTTCCTAATCCTAAGAAATGTGATAAACAGTATCAAGTATCTCAAAGCCAGGAGTGGTTATCTGGAGGAAAACCCCAGCTCTCAAGCAGTGCATAGCTGACATTTCTCCCCCTGACAGTACCACAGCGATTTCTTGGATTACAATACGCTGGTTTAACCCCGTGGCTGATGAACATGCTTAACATTGATTAATGAGCCCAAGCATATTTGTTTCTTTCCCTCAATAGACCAACTTCTTATTAATGGCTACAGATATCTGCAGGATGGGTGTCAAGCAGAAGGGGCCTGGCTCTTGTCAGTGGTGCCCTGTGACAGGATGAGAGATAATGGCAGCAAGTGACACGTGGGAAGATCCACCTCAACATGAGGAAAAACTTCTTTCCTGTGAGGGTGAAGGAGCCTGGAACAGGTTGCCCAGAGAGGTTGAGTCTCCTTCTCTGAAGACTTTGCAGACCCACCTGGATCTGTTCCTATGTGGGCTGCCCTGCTCTGACAGGGGGGTTGGACTTGATGATCTCCAGAGGTCCCTTCCAACCCCCACCATTCTGAGATTCAGGAATATAGTAGAGAAAGTAGTTAAACAGGTTCTCTTCTGGCAGTGGTGCTGTGCAGTTACTTTAGAAGACATATGGTGCTGAGGTGCATGGAAAAAGCAGGGTACAGGAGTGAGTGTGGCCATCAACCACACCCCAGGGTATTGCTGGAAGTCCAGCCTCACCAGAACTCACCATTGGCTTGAAAGCAGTGCAACAGGAGAGGCAGGTGTGTAGAAGGGACCTTTTCACACGTGAGGGAGGCTTTGCTCCTGCCCAGGCATGGTAAAGTGGGACAGACTTCAGGCCAGGGAGTTAGAAATAGGGGAGGGCAGTTAAAGGTGAAATCAGAAGGAGGTGTGGGAGCTGTGTGCTAGAAGACAGAAGAGGGATGAGATTAGATGGTAATTTCAGGTTGGTTGAAATGACTGAAGCCAGTTGAATATATGCTGAAGTTAGCTGCTGAGGTTTATCCGTGTTTATCAGGAGACATGAAAACCACATAAAACCAACATTCTTCTGCTCCAGTTTTGACTTCACACTCCTGGTTCCATCTCCATAAATAAACCTTACAAGAAGGAGCAAGATGATTTCCTGTTACCCGCAGCGGCGACTACTCTCTCATCACGCTGGTTTTCCCTTAATGTTGGCACCAGGGTTTGTATTGTGTGTGGAGTTGTAAGAAATGGTACAGAAATGTTGCATTAAGAGCTGAGCAGCCCTATAGGGCACGTGGATTGGCTGCTGTCTCTCGGGTAATTGTCCATTACTGCTTCTTCAGAACCTTCCAGTCGCCAGCATGGGGTCCTTAAGAACACCATTTTGGGTGGAAGGAAACAGGGTTGTAATCAAAACAGTGATTACCATCGTCTTCATTGAAATGCAGCAGGAGAAACTAATGTGTGCTCCAAAGGGAGGTAAAAAATTTACAAGTCATTCCTGGTTTTGAGGTTGGGTTTTCTGATGTCCATGGGGAAAAAGTTAATTTCGTACCTTTCACTTTCAAGTGAATATTTTTGTCTTCATTTCTCACTCTGCATTTCAATGAACGTGCTAATAATCATTGTTTTGATTACAGTTGTGCTTCCTTTCCCCTATAATGGTGTTCTTGAGTACCCCATGCTGGCAGTACTAAGAGCAGGGGAGCTGTTCCTAGGGAGGAATAATGGACAATTATGTGAACATTAATAGTGAATCTGTGGACTTCTTAAGACTCCTCAGCTCTTACAGAATGCTGCTTTTTCTCTTCCTGGAGGAAGTGGGAAACTCCCGAATAGCCTCACCTAATCATAGCCTGCTAAATGTTACAGCTCTCAATCAAACCCTTTCGAACAGCAAATGGAGATGGGCCTCGATTTGCTACACAAAAGAATTGCAAACGGAGATCTCTGCCAGTTGAACTTCGGTATTTTACCGTGTGATTCTTAAATACCAGATTGCAGAAGTACTTTATAACCGTCAACAGAAATACAGCCTTTCTTGCCATTAGCACTAAAGAACACCTTCCCCGTCTCTGCCCTTCTTCCCCTCTCCCCCTTTCCATCCACCCGCCCCTTTAATTTTATTACTATTGTTGGTTTTTTTGTAGCAGGCATCGTATCTGGGAGCAGGGGATTAAAAGAATAAATCCATTTGGCAACAGGAGAGCAGCATCAGTACCGGAATCCTTCCTGTCCTTTAGTAATGCTAATGTTGGTAGAATAGTATCAGGAGGTAGCTGGTTGACTGGAAACTTGCAGAAATAGAGGGGGAGTTTATTTGGTCAGTGTTGTTTCTTAAAATGTTTAACTATACAGGAGCAGCAGCACGGCAAAAATATTCTGTGTGTACGTTTTTAAATGCTTTGAATCCAGATTTTTATTTTGAAACCAAAAGATACTAGAAATATAATGCTTTTTATTTAGAATTATGGTGCTAGATGGGGTGGCTGTCAGTACAAAGGCTAATGCTATTTATTAAGGTCCTGGTTTTATTTAATAGCCAGATGAATGGAACAGTTAATAAAAGAAATATTGCTTTATTCCCTGACATTTATGTCCTTGGTTTCCAATAAAGAATTGAAATTATGAATAGTTGATGGTTTAAATTGATGTTTTATGTTGAATGCTAGCTATAATTTCCCCTCTGAGGATTGTAATACCGAGAAACAGATGGTTTTTCACAGTAACAAATTGCTGTGTGTATACTGTATATAGAGCTGGCTTTCAGATCCCTGCACCTTCAGCGCTGGAGCCAGGAGAGAGGCAGCGGGTGCAGAGGAGCCCGGCCAAAGGGCTCCCTCCCTCGCTCTTCCCCAGGCACGAGGAGCAAACACCACCTATTTTTTCAGGTGTGACATGAGATGGTAAAGCTGCTGCTGACCTGGCTCTAGTGAAACTTGGTATGAACAACTAAGTAGTGCAAACACAGAGGTTCTTGGCTATTCACCGGGTTGAAAATGCCTGCTGAGTGTGCTCTGGCAGGCTGGGCTTCCTCTCCCGATGCTGTCGGAGGTGGAAGTTCTGGAAAACCTAAAAGGAGCAGTAGCAGCAGGGAAAGGAATAAGTAAGTTTGAAGTTAAACAGGCTCCTTGAGTCCAGACCCAGCGGTTTCTTTGTGGTAGCTTCATACTGAATTCCTAAATGCATCCAGTTCACAGTACCTTGAGGTTTTATTGACGTTTGGGCTAAAGTAAATGAGCACTAAATGCTCTTGTTTATGCATTTTTAAACTGCTCTTCAATAATTGTTACTGTGGGGAAGTGGTGTGAGATGATTAGTGGAGAGTTTGGCAATCCACATTAAAAATACACTTTTTATAAGCTAATTATCTAGGGAAATGGTTAGTAATTATCACTTTTAAATGTTCTCTATTCAGATTTACATGTAATACTTGGATTAAGAGTCACTTTAAGCTCCATTTAAAAGCAGAAAGAAGAAAATAGGGTGGTGAAGGGGTAGAGTGGGGGGCTGGTGACCAGCTCTGTGCTCCTCCACAGCTTGTGAGTGTGATGCTGTTGTTAGACTCCGAAGTGCTGCTGTGGTGCTGCTGCTGCTGCCAGTGGCAAAGTGGGCATTTTGCTTTCCATAAATACTTCTATGATAAATCATGTTACAGACATGCATTTAAAATACACAGGCTTCAACTTGAAAACAGCAGCTGTTGCATAAGAGATGTTGGTTGTCCAAAATTGAATTGCTTAGATCATAGGATTAATTTTTTAGTACTAATTTTTTCAAAAGAACTCTTATTCTAAGAAGTGATAAACTGCTTTCAAAATCCTTTTCTCCTTGTGAGCCTGAGAGATCACTGAGATCCCTCTCAGTGTTCTGAGAGTTTGATGTGTCCTACAAGAGTTGGACCTGACTGTGGTTCCTTTGTACCTTGATCATAAACTAGTGAGAAACCCTAAATTTTATAGAGCAATGGTGTAGCTGGAACGAAATACCATGTGAATAATCAAGAGTTGGTTAACTACATGTTACTTACACTGATTTTCCTGCTTGTTCTTGTATTCAGAACAGTCAAGAAATGCATCAGAAATCCTGCCCTTTACTGTTAACCACCTTTGACTTCATGTCAGTAAATGGCACATTGCAGTGGTTTGCCTGGCTCTGCACTGTTGCTAACAGAGATAAAGCACCAAGAACACCCAGAGTTCAGAGCTGGAACTAAGTGTGGCCATTGACAAGGACAGAAAAGGTCAAGATGGTTGGGAAAACCATTTCACATAGATCAGCTGTGGTGTTTAATAAGTTACCTGGAACCAGTTTCCAGCAGTTTGCAGTATGGAGCTAAGCAGGAAAACCCAACAGAAATCCTGGCTCAAGCAGCTGTAGTGTGGGTTATAATTTAAAAGAGCTTGCTGGGACCAGCTTTACAGAGCTTGTGTAATGAGAAAGTTACAGTCAGAATAATTTAGCTGTGGTCTTTTTGTCAGTACTTTCCAAGTACCACTTGATGAAGAAATACAAGGCCTGGTTGTCATCAATTTTCTAGCACAGAAGAATGGTCAGGGGAACTTCTTGACATAAGCAGCTGTGGAATTGGGATCAGCCCTCAGGTAAACAAGAGCAAACCCAAATCATTTGGATATTGGTGCTGAGGGGCATTAATAACCTTTATTTACTGGCTCTTGCCCTGAGGAGTGTTTTGCTAATGCAGCTGGGCTGAACTTCCAGAGGAGGGAAGAGTGGGAGAGAAGGTAGAGGGAGCACCAGCAGATCTGTATCTGCAGAGAAAACAAAAGCAACTTGCCCTTGTGTGTCTCTTGTCTTGAACGGCAGCTTTGTTTCCTTGACATTCACATAAATTGTATGAAAAATGAAATGTAATTTCAGTTCTGCGAAGTGCTAAAATAAGCCTGGTATTCTCCAACCATGCTATCCCACCTCTTAAGAAAATTTGTCGTCTTTCTTTTTTTCCTCTTCCTCTTTTCTTTTTATCTTTCTCTTCTCTCCCTTTTCCTTTCTTCCTTTTCCTTTTTCCATTGTTTTTCTTTATCCTTTTTTCCCCTTTTTCTTTTTTCCCCTTTCCCTTTTTCTTTTTTCCTTTATCCTTTTCTTCCTTTATCCTTTTTTGCCTTTATCCTTTTTTGCCTTTATCCTTTTTTTCCTTTATCCTTTTTTTCTTTATCCTTTTTTTCCTTTATCCTTTTTTTCCTTTATCCTTTTTTTCCTTTATCCTTTTTTTCCTTTATCCTTTTTTTCCTTTATCCTTTTT
>JAOEGS010009340.1:138184-178662 GCA_025447755.1 Corythornis vintsioides | reverse complement strand
GTGAGGTGAGGTGAGGTGAGGTGAGGTGAGGTGAGGTGAGGTGAGGTGAGGTGAGGTGAGGTGAGGTGAGGTGAGGTAAGGTAAGGTGGTTCCTCCACACTGCCCTCCACAGAGACACAAAATCACAGGGCGGTTTGGGTGGAAAGGGACAGTTCAAAGTCATCCAGTCCAACCTCCCTGCTCTGCCATCCTGTCCTGAAGCAGAGGGTTCCAGCCCTCCCAGCATTGCTGGGGCTCCTCTGGCCCTGCTCTGACAGGTCCCTGTCTCTGCTGTGCTGAGGACTCCAGAGCTGGACCCAGCCCTGCAGGGGAGTCTTCCCAGAGCAGAGTAGGATGAGAGGGTGACATCTTTGTGCTGCTTTAGGGTACTATTGATAGCAAAGCCAAGCCCCTGCTCAGCTTGTTGATGGATGTGCTCAGGCATTGGGCAGGTTGCCCAGAGAGGTGGTCGATGTCCCATCCCTGGAAACATTCCAGGTCAGGCTTGATGGGCTCTGAGCAACCAGCTCTAGTTGCAGATGTCCCTGCTCCCTGTAGAGGGCTGGACTAGATGAGCTTGAAAGGTTACTTCCAACCCAAACCAGTCTGTGATCCCCTGTCAGGTTCTGGTGCTTGCAAGCACAGACTCAGTCTGCAGCAATCCAGGCATAGCAGGCTGGGAACCTGCTCCCTGCCAATGACTGGCAACTTGCCTTTGGACAGCTTCAGCTCCTGTGGGACTGTGCTTGTTCAAAGACATGCTGCTCCCTTCATGATACACAGACAGGACAGCTTCATGCAACAGTTACAGCTCTGGGTACTTTTTCTCCTCTGAGCCTTTCCTCCTGGACACAGGGTTGCCCATAAAGACCTTCCTCCTGCAGCATTTGAGACAGTTCCACATGCATTCCTGATTAGATAAGCCACGATGGGCTGGGAACACACCACAGTCTACAACACAACCTTCACCCTTTGCCTGTGAGATAAAATAACTCTTTCAAGTGTCACTACATCTCCTCTTACCTCTAGGAATTTGGAGAACAGCAAGGAGGAGCTGAGGTGGGTCTGCCTGCTGTGTCTGGCCAGGAATCTCCAACATAAAGCAGGTCACTCGGTCTGAAGCTGATGAGCTGCCCAGTGTCAGCACTGGTTGAGGTGCTCAGCCCCATTTCAGGACTCAGCTGGCAGCAGTGGGGCTTTGCAGGCAGCTGAACAGTGCAGATGATGTGGACTGAAGGTGGCATGCAAAGTTGACCACCCCCAGATCCCAAATCCCTCTGAATGTCACCAGACCACAGCTCCTGCAGCAGTTATACACTCCCCCAGCCCTCAAAGGCCACCAGGAAAGATGATGCAGAATGATTTCTGGAGCCACTGCTATTGAGGGAGGGATTTTTCTCTGGGTGCTGTGACATGTCTGTGAACCCAGAGGATGTGATCATAGGTTAAGAGCTGCAGCCACATTTGGCACTGCACGGTGATGGCTCCTAATGGTTCTGTTGGAAGCATCTAACAGTGTCACCCTGCCAGTGAGCCTGGCTCACTCCCTGGGGCTACAGCAGCAGGACTGGCTCTGCTCTGGCCCTGCAGGGGTGTCAGCCAGGGTCAGGCAGCTCCTGGGCACCCTGCTTGGAAAAAACCACCAACCATCACCAAAGCAGTGTAAGAAAGCTCAGAATCAAGGGCTGGAAACAGCCCTGTAGGAGCAAGCAGAAGGGAGCAAGATGTCACAGGCAACAATGAAGAATGAACAGCACTGCTGAATGTGACTCAGGAAAGACAACAGAGCCTTAAGTCATTTCAGGCAGTCATTTAAAGGAGACCCTCTTCAACCTTCTGGGAAGCAGGTCCTGCCTTTGACAAGGCCAAATAAAACATGGACCTCTCTCCCTCAGCAGCTGTGTGCCTCAGCTCTACAGCCAGAATAGAACTGCAGTTGAGAGCAGACAGATTCTTGGTTTCAGATGCTGCACACGAGCTCTTAAAAGCCCTTTTTTTTGTTGTTGTTTGCGTGTTTGGTGGTGGGTTTTTTTGTAATGGAAAGTCAAAGTAATGATTTTAAGATGTATGTTCTTCACCTGCCAACTACAGAATGGCAGATGGCCGTGGATGCAACCTCACAGCCAAAGAGCAAATGAGGAGTCAGGCTGAACGAAGATTTTTCCAGAAAGCAGCTATTATAGATTTGGCTTCAGTGCCAAGAGACAATAGAGAAACGGGCTTTAATAAATTGCCTAAATATGCATTTATCTTGAAGACGCAGCCACTTTGATCCTCTGAGCCTACCGGTGTCAGACAGACTTTAATAGCTCCAAGCAAGCATTGCAATAGCTTGGATAAATAATCTGAATTTTATTACTTTCCCAGAATGATTTCTGAGGGAGTTAGCACCCTGGGAAATGCTGGGAGCTGATGTTGTTGCATGAACTTGACATGTAGAATTTGTTTCTCTTTCCCTGGCGGGCTGGAGGCAGCAGAAACTGGGATAAAGCTGGGACTGCTGAGGATTGGCCATCTTAAATTGCTTTACCCGGTGTGTATTTTAAGTTATGCCAAGGATGTAAGGGTAAACATCTTCCTTTTTTTTTTTAGCATTTCAGTCCAGCTAAATATACCAGCGAGCAGTATTTAGAGGCAGGCTGCTGTGAGCTAGAGAGCTGAACAGCAGAGCTGACGCAGTGCTGCTGCTTCACAGCTCCCACTTTTTCATTCCATGACACGGCCCCAGTAACCAAAGTTTGTTATTTTACAACCGAAGGGGCAGAAGCCAGGAGCATTTCACCTCAGTTCTGACCTCTAGTTTGGCCTGAGACTGAAAGAGGAATCCTGGAGCAACAGAAGGAATCACTGTCTGTGATAAATCATCTGATTAATTCACATTTCTCATCTGATAAATGCGAAGCGCCCAGAGCCCACAGCAGCACAGTTCTGAGAAAGCATCTTCCCCTTTGTGGAGGCTTTGTTGTTTTGTTTTGGTTTTTTTTCCACACCTAAAAAGCTCAGTTCCAGATATCCAGGCACTGCCCTGGGCACCTGGCCCACGGTTAAACATTGCAAAACCAACATGAGAAACAAAAGGCTCCACAGCTCCCTCTGCTACTCCAAACGCCAGTGGCTCCTCTCCTCCCTCCCTTCCCCAGCCAGCCAAAGGGGGAAGGTGGCCCTGCAGTTCCTTCTGCTGTGGGGCCCTGGGGGCTGCAGGATGCTCCTTGTACATGTGGGAAAGGGGAGCAAGCTCTCCTGCTAGCTCCTTTGGGATCCCCCACAACTGGAGAAGAGAGGTTGTGGAGTCTCCTTCTCTAGAGAGATTCCAAACCCACCTGGACAACACAACCCTGGGCCCCCTGCTCTGGGTGACCCTGCCAGAGCAGGGGGGTGGCACCAGATCATCTCCAGAGGTCTCTTCCAACCCTCACCATACTGTAAGAATCCACTGGGATTCTGTAAGAGGCCCAGCCCCAAACCTCAGCAAGATGGCTCTGGGTGCACCAGAGATGCCAGCCCAGCCTGGCACGAGGCAGGTATTCAGGGCATGAGTTTCCTCTGAAGGTAAAAGACCTTTATGAGAACAAAAACGAGGACTTTGCAGATGCAGCTCATCTGTTCCTCAGCCGTTTCCCCCGCAGGTTCTCAGGGCTGATCAGGAGCTCTGGCCAGGAGAGCTGCTTTGTCCAGCAAAATAAAGATGCAGGTGGATCGCTGCCCTGCCTCTGGTCGGGATGGTGGCTGTGTGAATTTGGACAAAGCACAGATTCATTTCTCAGGGGAGATCAACAGTTTATTAACTTAAAGGTCAGTTCACCAAAGCTCCATTGTTCCTTGGGTTTGGTCCAGGCAGGTGAGGACCAGTGGCTCTCGCCGCTTCACCCAGCTGAGGTAAGCTCTAGGAGGGCAAGCCCAGGCAGGACGGGTGTCGCTGGGACCAAAACCAAGCAGGGATTTCTCCAGCTCCATCGGGAGCCAGTGACAATCCACATTGTGAATTTCATTGGCAAAAGGTTTAACTCGTTAAAACTATTAACAATGAAAATCAGAACATGCAGCGTAGGAAAGAGTGTTTACATATTGTCTGGTACACAGAGTGGTTCTGCAAGGTCAGAGAGGAGAAAGGGAGGATGTAAGACACAAAAAGATTCCCCACTCCCATATAAAAAATAGTCCACAGAGAAAAAAAAAAAAAAAAAGGATTGTATAAGTTATTTTTTAAAAATCTGTAAAACAACAGAGCCAAAGATATTTTAAACACAATTATATAAACACCACATGACTTACTATTAAGAGAAAGCATGAAAAGATTTGTTTCAGGGAAGGGTTTTATAGAATTAAGTTTCCTGGCCAGATCCTTGGAATGTCTCTTTTGGATAAAGACGCCCAAGAGAAATCACTGCTGTGAACAGGAGGATTTAGGGGGGGCTATACCCAGCGAAACAGGGGAAGGATCGCAATGCAAAATGCCAGAGAGATCACCTGGGACACCATCTCCTTTAGAGGAAGGATTTAGCTCATTCCAGAATTAACCAGCAACTTATTAGCTCTTCCAGGAAGGAAATACATTTCATGGTAAGGCTGTGACCCCACAGGTGGGTCCGTGCAGAACCCCCACATCCCCCAAACCCCTAAGATTCTCTGCAGGCACACAGGTTTCTCCTGCCCAGGGGGGCAAAGCCCGGCTGGACTCGCTGGGTTCACACACCACGTGGATCAGCTCCCACTTTGGGTCCTCCAATCTCCAGTTATCACCACGGCCAGAGAGAAACAGCTACCGACCGAATCCGAACCAGGAGCACCGGAGAGGCCTTTAGGGCAGCACTCCAGGAACCACCTCATTCATCGTTTGTCGTATGTACAGAGCCGTTTGCAGGGCAGCATCCTAACAGCCATCCCTGGTAGATAAAGGGCACCAGAAACTGAGCCAGCAATGGCTCATCCTTCGCAGAGGCGGGTGAAGTCCTGCACCCTCTGCAGCGAGGGCTCCCGCCGGCCGCTCGGAGAGGGATCTCTGCGGAGAGCCAAGCGCGGGTACATGGATCATGCATCGGTTCCCTGCTCCCGAGGAGTGTTTGAGAGTGTTAATATCACCTCCTGTCCACTGCCTTTCAGGACTCGGGCATTCAGGGGACGATCCGATCGCCGCTCAACGTATTGCTATCGAAACGCGCCGCCGGTGATATTAAAGCTATCAAACTCATGAGAGAATGCTTCACAGCACCATGTAAACTCTCCCAAAGCTGAAAAAATAAACTTTTGTCATAAACATTTGGCAAAACTGGGCTGGCAGTTGGTGGAAGTTCCTGGGTGGATGCAGCCGCTGAACTTTACCCGGCCATAAGACATGTCTGACAGCAGAACTGCACAAACAGCTTCTTTTCACAGAGCTTGTTTGACTTCACCATCTCACAGAAAGTCTTGTCAGCTGGGAGGCCGAGGCGAGGAACAAGAGAAAACAAGAGCAGATTAACATTGTAAATAAACAAACACTGTGCTAACAGGCGGTGCAATTCCTTCCAGCGTCGGAGCAGAGAGAGAACTGAAAAGGGAGTCGCTTTTTAAGGGCATCATTTGAATGAAGGAATAAAGGTTTGCAGCGAGTGGGAGAATCAGCCTCAAGACTCAACTATAATGAAATACAAACACTTGAACGGGTTTGAGCAACAGGCAGCTCTGCAGCAGCTCTTCCAGGTAATGTGCCCACTGCAGCTGTGCCTCAGCAAGCCCAGGAGCTCCAGCACTTTCACCTTTCTGCTCTGAAGGGAAACCTCAAACCCTTTCAATTGTTGCTACCAGGGAAGCACTATGGTGCCAGCAGTTCTGCCCCAACTACTTACCGTTGGTGCAGGTTTCATTTGTTATACAGGAGCCACCCAGGAGGCTGAAACCTTCTTTACACCTGAGGCAGTTTCCACTAGAACCTTCACAGGCTGAGCAGTGGTCATCACACCTGGGGACAAAGAGTCAGATAATAGTTTGGATTGGAAAAGACCTTTAAAGCTCATCCAGTACAATTCCCCTTCACTGAGCAGGGACATCTGTAACTAGAGCAGGTTGTTCAGAGCCCTGGTCAACCTCACGTGGGATGGTGACAGGGATGGGGCAGTGACCACCTCTATGGGCAGCCTGGGCCAGGCTCTCACCACCCTCAGTGTCATAAATTACTTCTATCTATCTAGTCTATCTAGAAAAGTTATCAAATCTCTGGGAAAATATGTGCTCAGTGGTGCCAGTGACATCCCAAAAGCTCTCACCTGCTGGGACGGCTCAGCAGGACATGCACCTCTCTTCCCAGCAATCCCAGTTAGAAAAAGGGCCTGAGAGGAACTTGTGCTGCTCCCACCCATTTGCTCAGGGAAAAGAACCCACCAGCTGCCTGTGTCTGGTGGATGGTAAAGATAATACCCAAAATCCCTGCCTGGGAAGGGATACTGGACCCGTGTTCTTCACTGCTGGAGAGCCAGCGTGGGTGAGCAGAGACCTGGGTAGGCAGGCACTGCATGTTCCCAAGTCACCTTTAATCCTTCCCTTTCATGTTCACTTTCATGAGTTGGAATCCACTCCCACTCCCCACTTAAAGCACAGAGCAAGTAGGAGCAAATTGCTGCCTCCCAGCACCTCCCAGTCTCCCGGCTGCAGCCCCGTGCTGGGCCAAGACGCAGGTGAACGCCCCCCTACCATGGCCGGGGGGTGAACAGAGCAGGTTTGATTGAAAGCTGGAGGATCTGCCTAAACATCCCCATTCCTCCTTCCTCCTACTCCTCCAGAGCCTGGGGCCAGGGCTGAGCCCCTTCCACCATAGCCCGAAGACACCTTGGCTCTGGTGGAGGAGTGTGTGGCTTCGTTGTTCTTAAATCTATAGGGCAGGGGCGTGTGGGGTCCAGCCCCACAGCTGCCCTGGATCCCTCATCCTTACTTAGTTTCCAGGTAAACAGCTCCAGCTGGGAGTTGGTTTCAGCGTTATTTATTTTTATTTATCATCGCTGCCAGCTCTCCCAATTGGTTCTGGTTTTGCTCTGATTGCCATCAGGGAGGGAGAAACACAACATACAACCAGAGAATAGTTTTGGTTGGAAAAGACCTTTAAGATTGAGTCCCAACCATTATCCAGCACTGCCAGGGCACCACTAAAGCATGTCCCTCAGCACCACAGATTGGAAACCCCTTCAGGGGTCACGTGGATCTTGCAGACCATACCTTTTGCAGACTTTGTTGGGCAGCCCGTGGCTCTCAGCAGGGTAGAAGCCCTCACGGCAGGCGAGGACACAGCGCCAGTGGGGTGCAGAGGTCTCAGGGGGGCATGGTGTGCAGTCCTCCTCTCCCAGCCCTGTGGGGACAGGGGAGAGGGCAGATGAAGTGGGTGGTTTTGGAGACAGTAACCTGTCACACTAGTGTGGCCACATCCCCTCATGACTTGGGGAAGCACCAGCTCAGCTCTGCCCTGAACATAGCTGGGTGTGGACAAGCTGCTTGCATAGATGCTACCCCAACAAATTGAGCTCCCTCCCCAAAAAATCCAGCCAGGACTTGCCATCCTGACCCTCTGCCGAGCCAAGAACTGGCCACTTATTGAGGGACAGCACATCAAAATCCCCTCTGGGACATCAGCCATTGCTCCAAAGCAGGCACCAGTTTGGCTTTCCCAGCCTACACAGAGTAAAATGTGGAAAAAGAGATGTTAAGTTGGGCTGAGAAGGAGCAGGAGGAGGGAAGGGCTGGGGAGAGGAGCTGGGAAAGCAGAAGGTCCCACTCTGATGCTGGCAAGTTGTGTCCGGACAGCAAACCCCAGTGACAGAGCTGGTATTTTTAGTGGCCTTCCATGCACCAAGCTTGAGAAATGGTTATGCAGGAAAAGGAGATGAGAAAAGGCTTGAGAAATAATTGTGGTGAAGTACATTTACACTGACTGGAATAAGAATTAGAAGGGAAGTAATTTTCTTAAGGGATTAAGAGCCCATTCCCTTCCACGCTTGCCAGCAAGATCAATAAATATTTTGGATTTAGTCTCGGGAAATTGCCCATGTATGATAAATGAGATTCACGCCGCTGAACATGAATTGTCTGGAGATCACATTATCATCAGATCTATGATGATTTCGAAGGCAGTCGCAAACATTAACAATGGAAATTAATTGGGACTTTCCAGAAGTGGAAAAGGCAGGATTTAAAGGGAACGCCAAGTGACTTGGAGCAGCGGGGGAAGCCGTGGCACAGCCGGGATAATGCTCCTCGGCTGCTTGTCGTGTTGATACCTTGCCAAGCCACCCCCATCACTCCAAGAGGGGTTTTACAACCTCCCCCACAACCTCATTAAACTAAAGCACCTGGCTTCAGAGGGATTGGTGAAATAAAGAATGGCTCTAATAAAAATGTTACAACTCCCCTTAAAAAAAAAAACCAACAAAAAAACACCTTTCTGATGTGAATATATTTCCAGTGCCTTGTGGGACATGCTGGAGACCTGGGATTGCTTCCCCACCAGCTTGGGATGGGTGGGTTCTCAACACACCAGGGTCTGGGGGTCTCTCAGGGGGTGCTGTGGGCCGAAGGACATACCTGTGCCAGTGGGGCAGGTCTCACACCGGCGGGGCTCCCTGCTGAGGTACATGGCAGGCTGGCACTCTGGCACACAGCTCTCTCCTGCCAGGCTGCCAGGAGAGACAACAGGACATTTGCACCAGAAGCTACAGCCTTTGTGGACTTGACAGAGCCCATCCCCATCTCTGCATCCCCCAGTGCTCTCCCACAGCCTCAGAAAACCAAGCTGGTGCTTCAGGAGAAATTAAAGCCCTGCCTGGACCAAAGGGATGGCTGCAGGTTCCTTAATTAAGTATCCAGGAGGAAATAGAATTATTTTCTTCCCATGGGCAGCCTGCCAGGCTCTCCCAAAGACCTTTTGCACTGTGAGGCTCCCCGGAATAATAGGAAATTAGTTCAGTGCTGCGTCTGGGCCAGTGCTACTTCACCATGGCAGGGATGATTTGAAGTCCTGGCTTAAAAGGATATTGGACAATAAAAAGCAAGTGCCGTGCAGATTATGTTTGACAAGCGCCTCCACTTTTGCTTTTCTGAGGCAGCAGATAATCTTCTGGCAGAGGCAATTTCCTTGTCTGGGGGAGTCTCGCCGCTACACCGTGGCTCTGGCTCAGTTACAGCCCCTGAGCGAAGCAAAGTGCTATGGGATGGTAATTCCACGTGAGCCTGGGGATGGAAAACAGCTTCTCCCCAGTGCCGAAGCTGCTCGCTGACACAACTGGGCTCTGCAACCCAAAGCCATGGGGCCAGCAGCAAGGGCACCCAGGGCTCCTTGCAGGGTCAACCCACAGCACTGGAAACCCACTATTCTACACTGGCCGCACTCAACAGGTACATCAAATTTTCCTGTGTGGATGAAGCTGAGGGAAGGGTTTCTGCACTGGCAGGGAATATTTTCAGCCTGCCAGGAGCAGCTCAACCCAGCTCTGCCAGGTGAGTAAACCAAGTGCCCCTTTTGGTTCTGATGAAGCCATCTGAGATCTGGGAGGAAACATGTGCTCTGCAACATAGTGTAAATATTTTCCTTGCCTTTCCCCACCCATTTTAGATACTGTGATGCTGGGAGCTGCTCTGGTTACTGGTGACCCAATTTGCACAAGTACTTCTGAGCCTGCAGCACAGCACCTGCCACCACCCTGGCAAGCACTGGAGAGAAGGAAATGAAATTTAATTCACGCTCTTCAGCTGAGAAAGGGACACCTTTAAATTCCCAGACCTCCAGCACTCTGTGCCACAGCTCTAATCCCACAGGAGCAGGATCTCAGGTCTTTAACTAACTCACTCTCTCATTTCCCATCAGTTTTCCCCAGTTTAAACCTCAGGTACCTGTGCTGCAGGTATAAACTGTCCCCTTGATAGTATTTTACCTGAATCCATCTTTGCATGCAGTACATTTGTCTGCTTCGCCGGCGCATTTTTTACAGCTTTGATGACATTTCAGACAACGTTTCTGACCTTTCAAAAAACAAAGTGAGGCAGGGGGAATAAAATCTGGACAGAGATTTGCAAGCAACAGTCGGAGCCACAAAACCCCAACTGCACCCTAGCTGCAAAAGAGCCACGTCCCATCCCCCCCAACAGCTCCCTGCTATTGCAGGTGACCTTATCTGTCATTGCTTGCTAAGAAGAAATTGCTTTGCAAGCAGCTAAGATCATTAATTTGTCTTCTAATTAAGAGCCGAGTCGAGCGCCTCTGCTTTGTGCCACCCTCCAAACACCCAGAGCTTTTCCTTTTCCCTCGGCCGTGCGAAGCAGGTCGAGGGGGGTGGAAATTCAAAGCCAATACTCCAAAACCCACTGAGTCTTCTCCACCCACCACCAGAAGCGACACCTTTGCATATCCTCACGCTCCAGCTCACAAGTGAGAAACACCCTTACGTTCCTCGGCGTAAAACCCAGGTGGGCAGAGCACCACGCAGGTGTTCAGCTCCTGGTGATGGTAGAGGTTCTTCTTGCACGCCGTGCACTGGGTCGGTCCCCTCCCCACGCAGCGCTCGCAGCCCCGGTAGCACCGGCGGCACCTCCGGGCACCTTTGTCACTGAAGAACCCCGCGGGGCAGGAGCTGACACAGACCCTGGGGAAAGGAAGGAATTGAGAGCACTCAACGCACGCCCAGGCACCCCCTGGCAGCCAGGCACCCACTGCCATCTCCTCACCCACAGTGCCCAGGGTGTTCTTCAGCCTTAGAGGTAGTTTGGGCTTGTTTACATCTTGGTCTTAAGATTTAGGGTGTCGTGGCTCTGTAATAAAGAGCTAGAAACTCTCTTGGCCAACAGCCCCAACTATGGGTAAACTCTCCCCGTGCCAGGCCGAGAGATTGAAGAGTGGAAACCCCAATTTTAGAAGTGATTTGGGACCCCAGCCAGCTGTCCCTTGGGTATGGGTGACCCATCGGTGAAGCCAATGCTTCTTCCCTGGCTTAATTTCGTGGCCAAGGTCCTCTGGTGTTCTCCAGCTCCAATGTCCCTCCCCTCATCATAGCCTAGCCCAGGGCAGGGATCCCCACACCTCCTCCTGCCTCTGTTTTTGCCTCTCATATACTTCTTTCTGTGTGCAAACACCCACGCTACAGTGTGAGCCCAGGGAAAGGTGCTGCCGCCACCCAGGGACCCTGTGGGGACACCCCACCACCCCTCACCTGCCAGTTTTCATGCTGCCCAGGCTGTAGTGGATGCAGTTCAAGCACTGGTCGGCATTGGGGCCATCACAGCCTTGGTCACCACACTCGGGGTGGCACAGACCTGGGGAAGGAGAGACTGGCTGAGTAGGGGGAGAGGCTGAGCATTCCCCAGTCCCTGCTGCCAGGATGCTCTGAGCACACCCTCCCTGGACCAAAACATGTAGGTAAGGGGCTGAGGACCCTCCACCTGTCTCATCCTATACCTATTATCTTGTAGATCTTGCAGATCTTTTCCTATCCTATGGAGCTCTGGGTGCTCACCCCTCTTCTAGCTCATCCTCCCCAGCACGAATCCCACCCACCATCCTCCGGCTGAACACCCTGGTGCAGGAGCAGCTTTGAAAGAGGGGCCAGACCCACTCCTCAGGGACTGGCAGAGACACCCGCCCATGCCCACGCTGGGGCGGCAAGGTGGGCAAAGGAGCTTTTTTTACTCCTCAGACAGCTGCACCACCAATTTGTGGCGGGAGCGCCAGGACGGGGTGTTTTGCTACCTTCTAATTTCACCATCCTGCTGCCCCACGCTGGCCACAGGCACCACTCCTCCCAGCCCTCCTCAGCCCTGGGCAGGGTCAGGCCTCCCCCAGTTTATCCAGGTTTGGATTTTCCCAGGTACTCTGGGGGGGGGGTGTAAAATGAGGTGGTTCAGCTGGTGCTTACCTGCATACTCCTCCTCCTCCTCTGCAACCTCCACCTGGCTCTGCAGGAAGGCAGCTCTGGATGGCTCCATCTCTGAGGGGGGCACCTCCAGTGTCCTCCCACGGGACTGGGGGCCCCCCAGTGAGGCATAGGGGTGCTCGGCTGTCCCGTAGAAGAGGAGGCTCCACTCCTTCAGCTTCCCTGTGGGGCAGGCACAACGTCACCCATCCTGCTCCTCCCCAGGGGACCTGACTTTGGGGGAAGCAGGAGGAGGATGGACTGGACTATCAAGGCAGAAGAAAATCACAAACACCTAGAAATGCTCATGAGCCCCTGAGCTCCAAGCACACACAAATGCAGCTGTTTTAAGGCACCTACATGGGAATTTTTATTCTATAAGTAGTCTGATAAAATACTAATCCCTGCGGTTCCAGGAAGGGCTTAGAATTTCCAACACCCAAATCCCTTGGCTCTCCAAAAGGGCTGAGAGGACCAACCTGGAACAGAGTGGCATCAGCCAGGGCTGAGCTAAGCCATGTGCCTCCACTAAAAGAATTCAATGGGCTTTAAATCTAAAGCATCCAGTGCAGGGAAAGCCCGGGATGCTTGGGGATGATGCTGGAGATGTGCCAGTGACAGGACACCCATAGTATTTAATGGGTATTAAATGAACCAATGTAATTGGTTTCATTTAATGGCCTTAAATTAACATTTAATACCCATTTCTGCTGCAGACTGGGAGTGCTGTCCCTCTTTTCACTCCCACTTTGCCCTCTCTGCTGTAAACCTGACACAGACCCTTTGAGGAGGTGACTTAACATGCTCGATTTTGTTTTGCAAAGCCAGGTAATGCCAACTCACAATGCCTGCAAGGGGCCCAGAAACACCCGCCACAAACTGTAAATACAGGAGAAAAAACAGCTCCGTGGGCACCGTGCTGCTGCTCTCCGAGTTCAAAAGATTTTTGGGTGAAGGCAGCAAACAGAAACCCTTTCTGCACAACGAACCCCTTCACGCGCCTCCTGCCAGCAAGCCGCGTGGGAGAGGTTTTTAATATACTCCTGGCTTCCTATCAATAAGTTTGTGGATTTTAACACCCCCACAATGCACACCAGCCCCAGGCAGGGTGCTTCGTGCCCTGCTGCCATCAGCCAGCGAGGCGGCTGCCCCTTCCCACTGGGGCCAGACCCCCCCAGCCCAGCTCCTTTGCTGGGAATGGGTCAGGGAGCAGACGGCCAAGACAGCAGGGGACACACACACCCTGGGCCAAGCTGAGCCCAGCCACCCCCCACCAGCACAGTGGCAGTCTGGGGAGGATGTCTGTCCGTCCATCCATCCGCAGCCCCAGGGGGCATCGTCCCCTTGTGCCGTTGCACAACCAGCCCACGCGCCAGATGTCCCAGCAGCGATGCAAAACAAACAAACAACAATTACAGCTCTCGGGTTTCCTCCTTTCGACTCATTACAGTTTAATTTTAGAAACCTGGGTCTCAGTTGCAAGGAGTTTGCTGGTGGGAGAAAACCCACTCCCAGCTCAGCCAGACCGGCAGCCTCCTGCACTCAGGGCTGAAGTTTTATTCCCATTTTTGAAATATTTGGGCGATAAAGTTTTGTTGAAGACTGTAAAACTCACAGCACAAGTTACAGCTAAGCAAACCAACCTGTCAAAAGCCTTGGGGGCAAGAGGGATGGTGGGCACTGGGAGACCCTTACCTTGCACCGTAGGGTTGCGCACTTGGGATGGTGTGTCGTGGATCTCCAGGGTCCACTCCCCTGCTGCCCGCTCCCCCCAGCAGTGGACAGTCATGAACTCCCAACCCTTGAACCCCTCATTGGAGTGGTCAAACACCCTGCAACGGTAACACCACACATCAAGAAGCATGACCTGGAATATCTTAATTAATCAGAAAAAATAGATAGGTCATGAAGGATTCTAGGGAACCATCCATACAAGGGTGGCTTGCAGAGACCTCCTGCAGCTGAAACTTGAACATCTCCCCCAAAACCCCAAGTAAACTTGCAGCAATCCCCTAAATGAAGACGTTGCCCAGCCCGGCCGTGTGCGGGCTCCGACCAATCTTACCTCCTGGCGAGGAGCTGCGACCTGGTTCCTGCTGGAGAGATGAGGCTGATCTGGAGGTCTCCCCGGCGCGGGTGCGAGATGCTGAGCCGCACCACAACGTGCTCCAAGAAGAGCACGTGCTGGTCACGGTGCTCGGCGCAGGCGCCGCTGAGGGTGCTGGTGCGCAGCACGTGGTCCGCGCGGATGTACCTGCCGGGGACGGGCAGAGAGTCATGTCGGGGATGGCAGCGGCTCCCAAGGTCCCAGCAGCATGGATGCCCAGATTTGAAGTCGGTCTCCTACTGCTTCCTGGCAAAAATCCTCTCCTCCTCCATTGCAACACGGTGTCCCAGCCCGGGAATTTGCTGAGTTGCTTGATGGTAACGAGATGGGTTCGAACTGCCTCTAAGATCTATGCCTTATGGGCTGCAAGGGCGCTGCTTTATTATAATTATCGGTGCAGCGTTCCTCATTGGGTTGTAATTAGTGTCTGTATCAGATAAATAGTTTCATGAACACACTTGGCTCCAAATTTGTTCCTGCTCTGCAAATGCCAGCCTTTCCGAAGGAACTGCTTCTCTGATGAGCAGCTCTATTGCCGAGCAATGGCAAATAAGGGGGGTCCATTTGGTCTGAACCCTGATCCCACCCTTTACCTAGCAGAGACAGACCTAGCAAGGATGAGAGGTGAACCTAAGCTGATTTGACGCTGATGCCAAATTCAAAGCATAAGAAATTTGGGAACCCTTCCAACAAAGCACCAGTTTTTTGGTGTCTTCCATCAAGACAAAATGTTTGGTGGAAGAGGAAGGACAGCCCAGCACATCACCACTCACACAGGACCCAGGGGGTGAGTTGGTTTTGGTCTCTCACCGTCAGCCCTTAAAAATTCCCTGATCATCACCCATCTGGGAAGCAAAAGCATGGAAAGGGCAAAAATAAATCACCCACCACCAGAAAGCTGGTCCAGAAAGCCCTCATGGGTCCTGATCTGAGCCAAGCTATAGGCACAGAACTTGAGTGGGCACTTCTAGGTCAGAAAACAGACCTCAGGGTAATGGTGCAGGTTGATCTGACCATGAACACCACCTTGCCATGGGCTTGTCCTGGCCACACCTAATTTCCCTTTCCACATGCCAGACAAGCCTTTGCATCACAAAAGGCAGCTCCTCCAAGCTCCTTTCAAGCAGCTGCATGCCCTGGGAGGGTCCCCCAACCCCATGACACTCACTTGGGCACCCTGTCCAGGCTTCCCACACAGACATGTTGAGGAGGGACTGTCTTCCACTTCTTGGCTTCCACCACAATAGCATCTGCATCCACCAGACCGAAGCCATATAGATGGCTAACTGGAAAGAGAGAAGACTCAGAAACCCACTGCCTTCCAAGCAGGGCACAGCAGCTCCTCTTCAAGCTTGGTGGAGCACTGGGGAAGGTATAGAATTGACCCTGGTTGATATGAGATGCTCTGACAAATAGAGCTCATCATCCTGCTCAAGTTTCACTCCAATTTTGTCTTAACACCATGGGAAACCCATTCCTGGGAGCAGCCCACGTAAAGGGGCAGTCAGCTCTGCAGCTCAGGGGAGACTCCACCAAGCAGGGCTTCCTGCATCTCACCTCATAAATTATTGCCTTCTCCTCTCTGCTCAACAGCCTGAGCTGTTGAGTGCCCAAACCAGCTGAGAGCAGCCATCCAGGGTGAATGCTCACACAAAAAATAGCTCTGGGGACCTTTAATTTCCCTTTTGTGGCCATTTCCCCACACTGACCCCCAGCCCACGGCCCCTCACCTTTATGCCCTGCGCCATTGGTCTTCCAGTCGGCCGCTCGTAGGTGCACTGGTCGTGAGGTTTTGACCAGCAGATGCTGGACGTCCCTCCAGGTGAGCAGGGGGCTGCAAAAACATGTAGCTCATGGGATGGCTCTGCTGCTCCCAGTCTTCCCAGCAGCAGCAGGGAACCCCACTGGGTTAAATAAAACCCCCAACCTAAAAACCTCTTTCCTGCTCTAAAAGAACAATGAGTTAAATGCTGAGGCCCTGCTTGGGGGTTGGCATCCCCAGTGGAGGAAGGATATCCTATTTAGCTCTCATGTTCTGGGGTATAACTGGAGTAAATCAGGAAGGTTGTCCCCATTTCCTTGCAGGAGATTGGGAATGAAGCAGATCCTTAGGCAGGGCATGGGGCTCAGTAGCTCACCAACACACACTGCTGAGCAAACCTTCCCTTTAGAGCAAACAACAGCAAAAATGCTGAAGAAAAACCCAACTCAACCACCCCGGGTTGCTCATTAAACAGAAAAAAAGAAAATCAAAGTGTTTCTAAACCACCCCCTGTGTTGGGCTTATGTGAGGTTTGTGTGTTCAGGGTGCTGGGCACCGAGCTGTGCTTTTGAGCTCCCCTGCAAGACCCCAGCCCAAAAGAATGAAGAATTTTCCATGCTTTTCTTTACAGTCAGTTGTTCAGCATCTTGAGCTGGGATTTATACTGCTCTCAAGCAACATTTGAGAAAAGAAATTCAATTTATTCCTTCTCATCATAATGGAGTGCCTGTGAGCACCAAGCTCTGCTACTTAATGTTGCGTTTTATGGCTCAGCAAAACAATTCTAAAATTACAACTGAAGCTTTTAATATATTTGTAATGAAAATGGCATCTCTGGAAACATGGTCACCCAACCAGAGGAGGGGAACTGGAGCCCACGCGCTGCCATTGCCATCCCTGGGTGTGATGCTGCCCCGTGGTTGATTTCCAGCCTTGGGCTTTTATTTCCACCCCATAAAAAAAAAAAAAATAATAATAGCGATCAGCTCATGAGAAGATGCTTCATGGAGCAACACGGAGATGCGCAAGGGATGAGCCTAGTCTCCAGCTCCTGGGCTGGGGAGCCACAATGGGACTGGGCTGGGGATGAGAGCAGCTTGTCTGAACCAGGGAGCGTGTTGCTGCTGGTCATGCCACATGGGTTTTTTCACATTATATAAAATATAGTCAGTCCTTTTCCCCCCATAAATGAAACCCTTGCTGAGAGCCCTCACTTCTACAGACGTTTTCCATCTTCCGTGATGTTTTCTGACATCCTTTTTCCAGGAAGTATTTATAAAACTCCTGTTGGACTCGGCTGCCAGTGCTTTCAGTGCAACCAAATGAAAAACCTGACTTAACAACCCCAACTCTTCAACAGATGGCAACAAGTGAAGAATTAGCTCAATAAAACACCTGCAGGAAGATTAGATATGAAACAACAACGCTGTATCAACCCTTGCCAAAAAGGAGCAATTTAGAATAACTTTGCCCCATTTCGAGTTGCTCCAGAGGAAAAAAAAAAAACCCAAACCAAAACAACCCTTCTTTCTTTCTACTTTTGCTTTCCAGCTACCAAATTTGGAAAGATTCCCCAGAAGCCAGCAGTGAGGTTGCACTTACTTTGCCTCCAAAGCCAAGGCGATGATGCCAGCGACCATGGGGGCGGAGACAGAGGTGCCAGTGTGACCATCAGTGCAGCTGTGCCGAAGGTCTGTGGTGACCTATAGAGAGAGAAGCTGCAGCCCTGGAGATGCTCCCAGTGTGGGCACTTCACCCTCCAGCACCCCACGTTTGCTGCCAGCAGGGAGAGGATCTTGCGGGTATTCAACCCCTGCCAGGGCTCCCATGCCATGGGGTGCTCTGAGCCCCCAGAATGGTCTGCAGACAAAGCTGGTGTATGAGGAAACACACCCAGGGGATGCCCCCTCCACAGACTCAATACTGGAGTCAAACTTACTATTTTCCGCTCATAGAAGGCCCCGCTGCTGTAGGTGGTGGCGAGGGTGGAGGAACACTCCTCCAGGTACCAGGGCTTGTAGCCGTTCTCAGTGGTGCTGCTGATGGAGATGGTGTAGATGCTGTTGGTGTAGCCATCACAGGAGCAGTAATCGCCCTCTCTGCCGCCGTTCCCCGATGCCCAGACAAAAATGGAACCCAAGCCCCTGCGACCCTGCCAGGAGAAAGAGAGGATGGGGGGTTAGAAGGGGTGGTTGTCCAGGATCAGAAGCCATTGAGGTGTGAGGAGGAGGGCACAGCCCCTCCTCCAGTGCTGGGATGCTGTCAGGAAGCCTGATGGGTGGGTTTGGATGGAGGGTTTGGTTAGAGTGGGTGGATGGATGGATGGATGGATGGATCCCATCCTGCCCAGTGCTCAGATCCCACAAATGTGCCCCTTGGCTCAGCCAGCCCCAGCTGTACAGGCAGCGATTCCCCCTGATGATGGGAGAGCCTCTGGCAACAGGGATTTTGACACTTTCTGCAGGAGGAAAACATCTGCAGCGCTCAGAGCTCCTGGACCAGGTGGTAACACCCAACATGGTGTCCCCAGAAGCCATGTTTACAGAGTCCCAAGCCCACAAAACCCCTCATGAACCCACCTAAGCCCCCAGAAACCTTTCCCTGGTCTATTTTATAGGTTTCTTTTGTTCGATTTTATATTTTTTTTAATCCCAGCCTTTTCTCTCTTCCCCATCCCTTGGCAGAAACATCTGATGGAGCTGTCCCCACTGGGTAAAGCTGCAGGAGCCCACTAGGAACTGGGAGGGGGGCAGAAGGGGTATGCCAGCCACCCAGACCTCCCCAGAGCCAGGGGAAAAATCCCACCTGGCAGCAGAGGCCACGGTGCCAATGCAAACGATGCCAAGGTGTGGGGGTGAGTCCCACACCCCCCCCCCCATCCATCCAAACCGCTTCCAGGGCGCCCAACCCAGAATAACCCAACCCCGTGGAGGTGCTGTGGTCCCACAGGTGTATTTTTGGTGACCCAAAGAGCTGGGGGGTTTGGAGCAGGAAATTAAGCAGCTGGTTGGTTTCCATGCCCCCCGGGACAGGACTCTCTGGGGAGGGTGGCTTGGCAGGCAATGGGAGTGCGCACCAGTGGCAGAGCAGCCCCCTCCTCCCCATGGCTACTGCTGCCCCTGAGAGATTTCCACACCAGCCTGGGCAGATCTGGTGTTTACCTCCCTCCTGATGCTCTGAGGTAGCTTCCTCCACAAAAAATTATAATAATACTAAAAACCAGTAGCTTTGCTCCAGAGGAATTCACAGGATTTATCGTGGGTTTGAGGGGGATGGGTTATTACCTGTCTCACCCTCCTCCTGGGGCAGAGGCTCTCTGAGCAGCCCCTGTCCCTGGATGCACAAGCTAAGTCCGGCTCTTTCCATACTTTATGGAAGTTTTCATTATCTGAGCTGAGTCCCAGCCAAACTGGGTGGGCATTTCCCTAGCAAAGATTTAATAGAACTGCCTGGAACTCTGCAAGAAGGACAATTGCAAAGGGCATTACTGTCTTGCCCCATGTCACAGCTCAACCCAGCTCACCAGCCCACCAAGTCTACTGCTGGCATCTCCAGTCCTGCTTCCCAGGGTTTCCTGCACCTCTGATGGGATAGCAGCCCAGAGCACAGGCAAGGACCATCCAGCTTTTCAAGACTAAAATCCACCAATCTCCAAGGACCAACCCAGGCTTCCTTAAATCACTAATTGGAGGAACAAAGCACCAGCTACCAATGGTGTGCAGAGACATAGCAATAGTTTTGGCTGGGATCAGTAGATGGGAAGCCCACACCTCCCGTGCATCTCCCACCCTGAGAGCCAAGAAAGGCTGGGTCCTGGTCCAAACCCACATCCCTGGGATGCCTGGGCAGGGCTTCACTGGAGGAAAGTGGGCCTGAAGCCTGCACAGTTGCACGAGAATATGAACAGGCACATAAACAAGGCTAGAGTCATGAACATCTGACACTCAACAGCATTTCCCTCACCACCTATTGCATCTCCCTCTGATTGGAAAAAACCAAAACATGCTTTCCCTTCACTTTCCAACAAGCAATTACCAAGATTTCCACAAGCAGACCCCAGAACACAACTTGCCATCCCCCTAAGCCAACACCATCCCAGCAAAGGGCTCCTAGCTGCTGTAAAACCTGGATCTGGGCATCATTTACACCAGGGCATCCCTCCCTGGCTGAGGCTGCGGATGATCCAGCTCATCCCAGCAGAGCACCAGTTGGGATGTGGGATGCAGAGCATCTCCCTGCTCCCACAGCACTGGGTGTTTGCCATGAGAGCCCAGGATAAATATCCCCTCGTTAGCTCAGAAACTAATAAGGTGTGGCTGGAGGAGCGAGAAACAAGATGATAAATCACCCCAGCGCAGTCCTATCGCTAATAGATAAAGGTTATTTTAATGTTTCCATTAAAAACTCAATTTTGAGGATTTATAACTCCGTTACAGCTCTTTCCTCAGGCTAAGAGCTGGTGGCTAACTAGCTGCTTGCAGCTTTCCTTGTTATTTAAGGAGGAGAAGTCAGGAAATTAAGTGTCTGCGGGATAGTGGGTACCACAAACACAGGTGGCAGGGCCTGATGTTTCCTGGGAGAAAGAAACCAGCAGAGCTGTGCCAGGCAAGGACCCTGCTGCTGCCCATTTGCTCCCACATGGAAAAATAAGGTCTAAAAAAGCAGTTTGTTCCCCTATATTGACATGGTGTGAACTCCCCGGCGCTTCAACAGGTTCCTCGGCAGGAAATCAAATAAATAGTGGGAAAAACACTCCACCCTATTTTTAGATAACAGACAGTCCCCAGTCCGTGTCCGCCCTGAGAAGAGAATCAGGAGTGGAGGTGGGGAGTGAAGCCAGGGGAGAGAGGGGAGTGATGGAGTTTCAAAGCCCAGCCTGAGGATGCCAACGGCAAAAGCCCAACCTCAAATGTGCCGGAGCACCCGGGGGACACCCAGTGCAGAGCCCCGAGATGCAGTGACACTTACCCACGGTGCCTGCCGAGCTGCCAAGAAGGGTCTTTTCCCCTGGTGCTTTTGGCCAATATTGGGCAGATTTAAAAGCACCCAAAAAGAGAAGGGGCACGGGAAAGCCGGGGCATCCCCAGTGGGGATTGGCAGCTGTCAGTCACGTGTGATGCCAGCTGAACCCTCTTGCTGGAGGACTTCAGGGACAATAATCTGAATTCTTCCTGTACCTCCATGGCCAGATCATACGTCATGTGGCCATGACACGGCTGCTCATTCCAGGGGGAAAACCAAGGAAATGCTTAATGGGATGGAAACCCCCGGGACAGGATACCAGGGATCTGGGGAAGATGATGGAGATGCCAGGGGAGCAGCCGCTTCCCACTGCACCAGCACCCGGAGGGGACATTTTGATGTGCAAAGTCCCCTTGCCACCAAGAACCACTTTGGGTTTCTCAGCCTGGGCAACTCAACCCGGGGCCTGCCTGCTCTGCCAGAGCTCTGCCCCGCGGCCGGCACCGCTGGATGCTCCTGCCGGGGCTGACCGTGCTGAGGGGTCCCGCCGGGGCCGCGCCATCGCCGGGCACCTCCCGCCGTCACCGCCCTCGGCCGGAAAATCCACCGGAGCTCTTAGGGACGCCGGGGAAAACTAGGAAAAATTAGAGATGATTCGCTCCCCTCCCCCCCAGCCCCAGCACTGGCATCGCCGCGGGGCCTGCGCCGGCTCCCGGGCTGGCCACGGCCCCGGCACCGCGTTCCCCACGGGGCAGGAGGAGGGGGGCGAGCGCATCTGGGCGCTGTGGGATCCACACCTTTTTAATGCCATGCTCAAAAGCCTGTTTGGCCAATAGACCAGGTCCATCAACTGTCTTCCCATCATCATCTGGCCCCCAGCTCGCGCTGTAAATGTCAATGTAATCGGGTCTGATGCCAAGCGACTTCGCTTCAACAACATCTGTTACATCGCCATCTAACATACGAATGCCTAAAAGCACAAAAACATCAGACATTAGGGCTTAATGGCTTGGAGGAAAGCACAAGGATCGCAATCAAAGGGCTTTGTTAACGGCTCAGGCACGGCTGGAACAGCTTCAACCCGCCGAGGCTGGCAGCCGGGCGCTGGGAACCTGCTTTCAGTCTTGCCAGCTTCATGGCAAGTGATGGAGAAGGGGGGAGGGGTGTTAAAATTGGCTTCCCCTCCATCAGCATTAGCATTTGCTAACTTATTTCTCTGTCTGGAAGAGATCCGTGTTTCCTGAACGCTCACAGCCCCCCAGCTTCGGGCACATCAGCAGGATGAAGCCTCTTCCCACGAGTGGAGCCGACTGCGACCATCCCCAAACCCTGTCGCTGCCCAACTGATGCCAGCAGTGCCCGTGGTGGGAAGAAGCCCCAGAGAAGCCCCAAGCTGCAGTTTGAATGGCTCAAATCAGAAGCAGGACCCCAGCTTGTGGTGAGGGTATCACCACTCTATTCCAACTGGGAATGCCAGCAGGTGGCAGTCGGGGCAGTTCGAAGGCAGAGCCTATCAGCTCTTAGCAGAACAGTTGCACATCCCCAGCCTTCAACTGCTGCAATAGGAGGGTTAAAATTCCTTCCTGTCCCCATCACCCTTTCCCTGCTGGATTCTTCCCTCCACACAGCAGGCAGAGGGTGCCAGGCACTCCAAAGGGCTGCCCAGAAACAGCCCTTGCAGGAAAACAGATGCTGGAAAATTCAGCATTGTTACTCCACCAGCCAGGGAGAGTCCTGTTTGTAAAAATGCATTTCCCCTTCCACATGTTTGGGTTTTTTTTCTTAAAACAAACAAATGCAGGCAGATGTCATATCACAGCTGCAGCTGCACTCTGGACACCAGTCAACTCAAATAGCTCTTTCCGACACTGTCCCTTATCAGCCAAAAACAAGCTTAGAAATACAAAACCAGGGAGTAAAGCAATTCCCAAAAAGCTTCTTTTTTTTTTTTTTTGTCATATTAACAAGAAAACACAAGAAGGGGTGAAAATCTGAGCCTGGTGCCTGAGCTACGCTCAACTGTGGCACAGCAAGCAACTACCAGCCATGGGATGGTGGATTTGGTGCTTGCTAAATGTGGGCACTTCCACCAGAGTACCTGAAGTTCAGCTCAAAGTCAGCCCAAAGTGAGCTCAAAGTAAGGTCTAAGACACCCCAAAGTCAGCCTCAAACCAGCTCTTGCCAGCCTAGAGTCAGCCCAAAGCCAACCCAAAACTATCCCAAAGACAACCTGAATTTAGCTCAAAATCACCCCAACACAGCTCAAAGCCAGCCTAGAGTCAGTCCAAAGCCAAACCAAATTTAGCCCTGAGACAGCCCAGAACAGCTCAAAATCATCTCAAAACCAACCCAGAGTCAGCCCAAAGCCAGCTCAGGTACAACCACCCATGATGCAGGAACCCCCCCCCAGTTAAATAACTGTGGGCAAGAGGGAGCAGAGAAGGATGCTACAAACTAAATGAGCTCTTTGCCACACCAGGAGCAATACCAGCCTCCGAGGGGAGCATTCCAGGAGTGGGGAGAGGAGAAGGAATGGCAGGAGCTCTTTCTGTCTCTTGAGCAGCAATACTTTTGCCCAGAGCAAATAAAAAGCAACACACGAGCACCGAAGAGCAGCCAGTAAAATGAGATAGTAGCTCTCTGAGTGTGACAAACAGGCTTTCCCAACAAGTCGTGCTCATTAATCGCTGCTTTATTTGTGTAATCCATCTAAAAATCACTCTCACTGCAGCTACAGTGTGTTTTCCTCCACCATCCCAGAGTCAATATGGCTACAGACTTTATTTCCCCCCTTTGCTTGTTCAAGTTGTGGGAAGCCCACGGCCCCCAGCTCTCTGCCAGCTGCCTCCTCTCACTCAGCACCTCCCTGGCACACCCCCCGAGGCAAGGCACTCATTAAAGGAAGCAAATGAAAATGAGACCCATAGGTCATTATAAAGTCAACAAGTAACGCTCGTCTCCACGGCTGCTGAGGAGAAACGGGCTTAGAAAGAAGCATGAAAGCAATGGGCTGATCCTGCAGGATGCAGAATTGCCTTAAACCCTGCCAGGAGCTTTGTCTTGCTCTTCTGCTGCTTGGGCCATGTTTGGAGATGGTGTTTTAGGAGGCAAGAAACCTCTAAGAAGCGAGAAGCCATCCCATGGGCACAGAGGATGGGATGATGCAGCCTTTACAGCCCCTGCCACTCCCCCATTTCCCCTCCCTGGGGTTATTTCTGCCCCTGGGTGATTTTCCTGGTACAGGGAATCCCTGATGGTGCTTAGCCAGAAGCAGGACACCCTTTGGGCACTGCTCCCATGCAGACACAACTCTAATGAAAGCTGGTTCTTGCACAGCCAGGATGAACAAGCTGAAAAGGAATGAAGCCCCAAATCCACCCATGGGCAAATGGGTCCATAGTGACTTCTCCCAGTGTGGAGTGCTAGGAGGGGCTACAGGAAAAACCCCTCTCCTGTTTCTGCCATGCTGGGGATGGGATTAAAAACCCCAGTGAGGACCCAGCTCCAGGCATTTGACCTCTACATAGTCCCACCAGCCATGCAGAAGGGACACTGCATTCCTGCCCCACCTTGAAACCCCCATATTCCCGGCAGTCTTTATACCAGCAGCCCCAGCTCAAACCAGCCTCCAAAACAGCTTGGCTAATGCAAATGAATTCTGCAATGCTAATTACTATCAGGCTCCAATTTGGTGATAATGATCCATCTGCTTCCCATGCCATTAAATTAGAGGGACCATGTGAATGTCCCTTCATCCCAAGCAACCCCAGCCCTTCACCTCCTTGGTGTTTTCCCCGTGAGGGTATTTTGGGGCTCTCCACAGATCCCCCCCTCTGTGAGCTGCTCATCTGTAGACATCAGCCTCACAAACAAGTAATTTCAGCTCTGAAGCCAAACCAGCACCACTGACCACAGCAAATACAGCCACCTCAGGACAGCCCCCTCTGAGAGCAGCTGTGAACTTTTGGGGTGAAACCACCACATCCTCACTCCATTTGCATCCTTACAGCAGGATTCAGCCCAAGCAGAAGGTTTTCACCCCAAAAAATACATGGGTTCCCCTCTGCATCACCCATCCTCCCCAAAGCAACCCCCTGGGACTCTTCACAGCCAGAGCACCAAGCCGGACACTCTCTCCTGGCAATATTCAGGAGAAAAGCATCCCACCACCCACCCCAGGAGTCCATTGGCACATCCAGGGGGGCCAGGGCCCCTCAGGGGGCTGGTGAAGGGCAGGGCAGCTGCAGGCAGGTGCCAGGCTCACCTCCGATGCGCGCGTTGTAGGCGATGCCCACGATGCAGTAGGAGTTGTTCGCCGATGCCGCCACTTCCCCCGCACAGCGAGTGCCATGTCTGCAGAGAGAAAACACCATCAGCTGCTGCCCTGCAGCAAAGCATCCCTCCAGCCACCCCCCTGCCCAGCACCCAGGCACCAGAGCAGTGAAAGAAAAAGCCCCGAGGAGTGCAGAGGCCATATCCAAATCCCACAGCAAGGGCTGGGGGAAACTAATGCAGAGAGCAATTTCCCATTTGCATTTTGCATCTAAGCACAGTTGGCTCTTTGCTTTTTGCACCTAAATGCAACTTGCTTATCACATCTTCCACCTTAATGCAACTTGCTCTTTGCATTTTGCACCTTGATACAACTTCTTCTTTGCATCTTCCACCTAAATGTAATTTGCACCTAAATTCAATCTGCTCTTTGCCTTCCCATTTTGCACTGCTCTCTGCATGGCCATCCTGCTTTAATAGAAGCCCAGAAACCATGTCCAAACTTTGACACCTAGCATCACGTACTTATTCTCGTTGCTGGCATCGTAGCGTGGAGTCGGGTCGTGGTCGTTCCCGTTGACATCGTAGCTTGCAAGAGGGTCCTGAAAATATGTTGCCACCATTAGATTCCACTTGCAGCACAGCGTGGGATAAACTGGCCTCGGTAGTGGCACAGTGGTGGCCAATGAAACCAAGCCAAGCAGAAAATGCCATTTTTGCTTCATTTCCTGAATATCTGCTCAGGATAAATAGTGTTGGGCTGCAGCACTGAGTGTTTCCCAGAGCAAACAACCCTCTACCATGGGGATATCTCCTCTGAACCCCAAATCCTGCTGGGTCCAGCACTGTTCCCCCACCACCTGCACAGGCACTGAGCTGAGGCTGAGCGGGCTCGTGCAGGTTTTTGGCTCAGCCCTGGAGAGTCAGGGGGAGGTGGCCACTTCCCAGACAGCTGCAAAGGGAGTTTCCCCCAAACCCTCTTGTCTGAAAACCTCATTTCCTTCTGAAAAACATCTTGAGCTTTTTTAAAAACCACCCTTTTTCTTCTAATCTGCCAATGCACAGCCTTAAATCGTGTTTAGACACTGAAATTCCCCAGGAATCAATTCACCGCCCATCCGCTCCCAGCCCACCCATCCCCTGGCTCACATAGTTTTGCAGGAGGTCAGGGTGGTTCCTCTCTATGCCATCATCCAGGATGGTGATCACCACGTTTTTGCCAGTGTAGCCCCTCTGCCAGGCTGCCAGGACATTCATCTCCGACCTGCAGCGACTGCTCTTATCACTACAGTGCTACAGGGGGGAGTGGGGACAAAGACAAAATTAAAAGCTGCAAAAGAGGTGCAACTCCATTTCAGCCCATCCAGGCTGAGCAGCCAGGCTGGGAGCCCATTTAACCAACGAGTAAATATATTTACATCCCACCCCCTGCCATGTAACTCGCAGGTTTGTTATAAATTTACTCCACTGATCAAAGCCATCCAGCAGAGGTTAATCCATGCAGTGCTATCTCCCTATTATTCTTTTTCTCTTCCATTTCAAACACCGTGGGCTCTTCAGTTTTGAAGGCCTCATTTCCTTTCTGCACTTAATTTTCAATGAATTTCCCTGTCAAATACAGATCGATGGAGCAGGCAAGAGAAAAAATGGCATGGCAAATAGATGGCTGCAGCTCTCGGAGGGGTAAAATGCAGCAGTGGTGCTCCCAAGCCTTCACCGTGCAGCCCATAACGAGGGGCTGCTAACGATGGTGAAACACTGCAAACTAGACTCTCCCGTGGATTAACTCATTCATTTAAAATCCTGCTGCTAAGCACATTTGTTGACATTAAGATGTTTCATTCCTGGTTGGGATGAGCAAAGAGTGATGATGCATTTGATTAAAAATAGATTATACACACCCCCCCCAGCAAAGCAGCAGGTTCCTTGGGGGGCAGCAATGGGGAGATACCCACCAGGTACCACATGTTGGGCCACACTGGGTCGTTGAAGGGCAGGGCGTGTGGCTCACCTCGGGCCTGCCTCTTCACCCGCCGTTTCACCTCCTGCTGCTGCAGCCAGTCCACCTGCAAGGAGAGCTGTGGGTCAGCATCGCCTGTGGGCACAGAGCTGGGCATCACCCATGGGTCAGCACTGCTCAGGGGCACAGAGCTCAGCATCCTCCAGCAAAGCAGGATGCAGGACATTAGGAAGGAGTTATTTACCCTGAGGGTAGTGGAGCACTGGAACAGGTTGCCCAGGGAGGGAGGTGGTGGAGACCCCACCCCTGAAGACAATCAAGCTGAGTCTTGATGGGGCTCTGACCAACCTAGTCTAGTTAAAGACATCCCAGTTCACTGCTGGGGGGTTGGACCAGATGACCTTTAGAGGTCCTTCCAACCCAAACCATTCTTTGATTCTATGATTTTATGACTCAATGGGATGTGGAATCAATGTGAACAACAACCTGGACCCATCCCAGCATCACTTGATGCTCTGTCAAACCCCCATCTCCTCATCCAGAGCTGGTACAGCAATAACAGCTCCATTTTGAGAGGGAGAGGATGGAAGGACAGACAGACAGGGCAAGCTCAGCTCTTTGTGGGCTCCAAGCCAGGAACCAGATTCCTCTTCTGGTGCAATAAAGCCCTCAAGCATAAATAACGTCACCTCCAAGCACGTGCCTAAACCCCCCCCGGCTTAACAAAGCCCTGAAGCACACGCTGAACTCCCTCTGGAGACAAAGCACATATTTCAGTGCTTAGACAAAGTGTTGGAGAAGACTCAGGTGCTTGGATTAATTTTGGGGCTGATCCCTTCTCCCTGGCCAGGAGGCAGCAGCAGCAGCTCAGCCCTGAAACTTCACCACCCAGCTCCAGGGCTGCTCACCCTTCAAGCTCCTGATAAAAGAGGAAAAGCAGGGGTTTTGCGCAAGCTCAACAAGCACTTCCCAAACACATGGGACGACCACACACAGGCAGGTCCCCAGGGACATCGTGGGCTCCAGAGAGGCATTTTTGGCACTGGCTGGGGGGCGAGGTGGCCTTGGGGCTGAGCACTCTGACATTTGTTTGTTTTTCAGCAGGGCATGACATGCAAAGAGAGCAAATGGGAAACAAGCAGGGAAAGGCTGCGACTGGGACATGCTGCTCTGTGACTGCACCAGGAGCTGCCAAAGGTGACTGTTTAGGACCAGCCACATCACATCCCCCAGGAGCATTTCCCCCCCTCCAGACCCCTTATTGCCCACAGAAAGAGCTCTTCTGCCTTCACCATGGAGACGAAACCCCAGCTTATTGAAAATAGGCTGCAGAAAGAATTTACAGCCCAAATCTCTACCTGGGTAGGTGCTGGGGGCAGAAGGGAAGCACCAGCAGAGGAGCTGGGAGGGCTCTGCAGCACATCCCACCTCATGGGTGCTTTCACTTGGGGTCTTTTGGGAACAAGGACGTTTCTATTGTGGCAACTAAAGTTTTGTAATTAAAAGAATGAAAAAATCCAAATTGCAAAGTTTTTTTGGGCTCATTTATGTGAGGCTGTCAGCTGAGCAGAGTTTCTTACTTTCTCCCTCAGACAGAGGTGGATGGGGATCTGTGTGTACTAGAAACCTGACAGTTTCCAGCCTAAATATATACGTTTTAGAGTAAAAAAAAAAACAAACCAAACAAACACATGTTGAAAGGAAAAAAATAGAATGTATTTCATAGCAAAATGACTATCCACACTGCCTTGGCTGATGACAGCAGGTTGCTTTGCTTATACAAGTTTTGGAAGGAAAAATAAAACTTAATGGTCTACGTTTGGTTTTTGTAAACAAACAAACAAGATATGGGCCAAATATCCACCTTTTCTCCTTAAAGCAGCACTCCCTGGCAGCATTACCTGAGCCTCGCTGCCTTAATTGTGGCACTAGCCTTTCCCTGTGGCTCTGCTGAGTGCAGGACCAAGTGGAAGATGTGGGATTTGAGGTGGTTTCACCAGGAGCTGCGGTGCCTCCCGGCGATGTCTTCATCTTAAACACGTTCCCCATCGACCCCAGCCAGGAGTCGATGGAAGAGCCTCGTGTGGACATGAGAAATCAACATTTCCCAGCATTGATTTCAAGGGGGGGTGTTGCTAAATCGATGTGGCTGGCGTGGGAAGACAACGGGCGAGGGGGAAAGGAGCCTGAGGCAACCCTCCAACAGCTACTGCAGCTTGTGAAACTCTGATCGACTTCCATCACTCATCAGGGTGATGGGGAAAAGCTTCTCAGATTTAAGGAAAAAAAAAAAGTCTTTTTGCTACTAGAAATGGCCCAGACTGTTACAACACAGTCCTAGGGGTTCCCAGCTCCATTCCCGCAAACCCTAATTAACAATAACAAAGAAACTTGGAGTTGCACTGGGAGGAGGGAGGGGTATCACCAAACTGAACCCTTTGCCCTTGCTGGAAACAAGCAGGCTTTTTATTTTCCACCTGACGTTGAGATTTTCAGTGGGTGATGCCCAGATTTAGCCACCCAGGGGAGCTCCACCAAGCCAAATAACCAGCATAGGTGAGGACACAACTCCCTTCAGAGCTCCAGAGAAGCAACAGCTTGACTTATTCCAGCAGATGTGTAAGAATTAAAGCAGAGATCCAGGACCACATGCTTGTTAATGTCATCTGGCCAAAGAGGGGAAGAATTTGAAGCTGAAGCCACTCATGGCTCCAGGGGGACCCAGGCAGTTAGAGGGATGCAGAGCTGCATGGCAAAAGGATGAGAAGCCATAAGTTGCAAGGGAAGAAATCCTAATTGGATATAAAGAGAGGAATTCTTTGGGTAGGGTGGCGACACACAGGCCCGGGGAGGTGGTGCTGAAGGACATAGTTTAGTGGTGGACTTAAAAGTCCAACCATTAACCCAGCACTGCTATGATCTTAAAGGTCCTTTCCAATCCAACTATGACCAACTAGACAGCTCCAGCTCATGTTTGCCATACAGCACAGAAGAAATAACTTAGATGGGGTTGATTATGCTACAGTGTGTGACCAGAGGCACAGGGACTGAGGCTATGACATCCTCTAATCCACTCTGCATCCCTCTGCCTGCTCCTCCACATCCCAACTCACCACCATGACCTGTCTCCAAGACCTGGATGAAGATGGATTTGCCACATCCCTTCTCTCTTTCCACATCTGCCACATCATTTGGCTCATATCAGCCCCAAACAGACACTGGCCACAGGGGTCTGATAGGAGCTCAGCAGACGTGGTACCACAGGGTCCAGGGCCCTGGGTGCTGCCCTGTGTTTGCTGGGTCTCCCCCTCCCCAGCCTCCTATACCCTCAGGATAGAGGGCTTGGGCATAGTCCTCTTGCCTGCGACCTGGCCCTTGTTCCCCCACAGCAGATCAAACCAATAAACAACAGCATTGGAAACAATAACCCCTGGAAGGCACGAACCACCCAACATCTGCTAATGATTGGATTTGCTGGTTCTTCAGGATTTCTCCAAGGTTTCTATTCCAGCTTGTGGTTCCTTGTGCCTCACTGATGTTTTTCATGCATCCCACATGCTAAGTCCAAACATCTCCAAAACGATTTGCAAATGAGAATGGGAGAGGGGGAGAAGTCACACATTCCAAGAGGTCTTGAACACCAAGGGATATAGGAAGGATTAAGAGAACAGAAGCTAATCACCATAGCTTGCAGCCCATAGAACAAGGTAAGGTACATGCTAATAAGACTAAAAGCCAATTGATTTGGTTTGCATTATAACTAGACTCATTTAAATGGAGGTATTTCAATTGCCGAGCTGAATTCAGCATTTGCAGGGATGCCTGTGCACCTCCCCGAGGGCAAACAGCTTTAATTAGAGCCCAGCACACTTCCAGAGCACCCAACAACAGCCACTCGTGTGCCTCCTCAGAAATGTGCTATGGACCCTGTCCAAACATTTAACAGTAAATGCCTCTGGAAAGCCAGCTGGCTGGGGCAAGCAGAGCTGTTGTGTGGCTCTGGGGAAACATGCATGGGAAGTGTTGAACTGAGGGGGTTGGAAATATCTCAGGAAAGAGCATCCCAAGGGTGGCCAGGAGCACCCCGAGGGTGGCTGGGCATCAGTGCCAACACCAGCAGCTCACTGCAGCGTGGGCACCTTCACTGCAATGGCTTATCTGCATTTTTTTTTTGCCACCCATCCCTAAAAAGTAGACCCTCCCTGCACATTAACTCTTCCCCTGCTCTGCAGAAGGAACATCTCTCAAGGTTGAGGCACCAGCAGGAGCTGAAGGAAATGGAAAGTTGAGACAGAGGCATAGCCCTTCCCCACCACCCTGGGACCAGCTCCCCCAGGTCCATGCCTGTCCCTCTTTGCTGCTGCTCCTTCCCCCACTCCCCATCACTTTTGTCAATTCAGCTGCACCAAAAAATCCCCTCGGATGCTTGCTCTAGGAAAAAGCAATGCAGAGCTACTGCCAAAGATTTCACACATAGCAACCATTGAGGCAGCAAGTGTTGTGGCAACTGGATCGACGCCCCAAGCATGCAATAGCCTTTCTATCCTGGAAGTCTTTCCCCCCCCACCTCTTTTCTCCCTCCCAGCTTTCAGGCAGATGTTAATGTTTAGTCACTTCTAAGTAGTTTTCGTCACCCATCGATGTACCCGTGTCCAATGAGTCACCCCGTGAACACACAGGGCTGTGGTTCAAGGATGTCACTGCAAGATTCTTGAGCTCATGCTTGACTCAGGCCACCAAGGGAAGCAGGGACCCCTGCCCCACCAGGTGTGACAGAGGCTGGGGGACCCCAGGCTGCCCAGCCCTGTACCTTGGGGTCCATGCGGAGGAAGTTGTGCGGTCCTCGGCTGCTCAGCGTCGAGCGTTTGAAAGTCTTGCTGTGGTGGAAGTGGTAGTAGTTTTCCAAGCTGCCAATCTGCAAAAGGAGATGTTTGATTTAAAATAAATAATAATTTTAAAAACATAATTATGTTTTCTAGTGGTTTCCCCCCATTTCAGTGCTGGCAGCATCCCTTTGTGTATTGCTGTAGCCATGTCCCGCACCACAGAGCCTTGCTCGAGGTAAAGCTGTGGTTCAAGGAGGGGGATACGGGATGCTGGCACCAACCCCAGTGCCACCACCATGCCAACGGATGCTGGATGGGCACAACAGAGCCTGGAAAACACTTCTTTTTATGAATTTTCACCCATTAAATGCATCTTTGCAAACTGTCTTCCATCAGCTCCAGAGCTGAAAATAATGAGATAAAAAATGAGCTCAGCAGCTGCAGCAGAGCCAGGAGAGCTCTGCCTCACCCCACTGCCTTCCCCCACCCCATGCTCCCTCTGGCTTCACCCTGGCAGCAAGAACAGCCAGGTGAGGAGAGGTGAATGCCATCCCCGGGACACTCCTGAGAAGCACTGGGTATAAATGTGCTTAGCCCAGAGTCAGGGACAGCAGCAGGAGTCATCAACAAAAATAAATATATCTCCAAGCAAACCAACCATCCCTCCCAAGGGATGCCCAGCCTAGAGTCCCTCTCCAGCAGCAAGTGCAGGCTGGGAGCAAAGGCAAACTGGGAAAGGCAGCCCCACTGACTCCCTTCAGCTTGGAGAAGCCCCACACTCATAAAAACTTCTAAGTTTTTACCCTTTTTTTTCTTGCATGGAGCTGAACTATCCCACATGTGTGGGAAAACACCATGCCAGCCACACAAAGCCCTGGGGTGGCCGTGCTGCCTCCAGCCCTCTCATCCCAGCACTGGAGACACCAAGAATCCACTTTTTCCATCCCAAAAGCACAGAATTCCCAATGAGCATACCACAGGGATTCACAACCAGAGGGGTGGGGAATGACCCAAAAGCTGCACTCGCCAGCATGCAGCTCCCAGGTCACACAGTTTGGGTACAAAGTTGGTCTCTGCTATAAATTCCCTTTTCCCTGTGGCTGATTTTCTTCCCCTAAGCCCCCTGTCCCATGGCCAGAGCTGGATGCTGCAGGGAGGCAGTGGCAGCCCCTGTGCCTGGCTCAGAGGACCAGGGCAAGCCAAGCTCTGAGCCCCCATCTGCCACCCAGTAGCCAGGGCAACATCCCTGAGGCCAGGACCAGGGCTGGCTGCACCAGGGCTGGGGGAGCAAACAGGTTTGTCCAGATGCTGAAGCAGGTGACAACTACTTACATCTTTATCTCACTCCAGATGTGCCAGGGCCTCTTAAGAGCATTACATATTTAATTAGTTTTAATCTGCCTTTTATGCCAGAATGTCTCTGCACTTCACTGCCCTTAGTGGGATATTTGTAATTTGTTTCCATTCAAGTGTTTAAATCCCCCCCTCCCTGCCTTTCCCTTTGCATTACAGCACAGCCAGGCACTTCAACATCTCCATGCAAAGCAGTTGCTCATTGCAAACCACATTTGGCTGTTAAACCCCATCCCTCAAATCCACTCAGTGCTTAGGAAAGGGAAGGAGGATGCTCCAACCTCCCCATATTTTAAGGCAGCCTTGCACGAGGCCACCCTGCCTGCAAATCCTGATCCCACAGCCCGGGTGGTTCAGCTCTGTGCCTCCTGTTTGCAGGGTTATACTAGTCAGTTTATTCTCATCTCTGGTCCCATCAAAACAGGATCATGCTCTATAAACAAGCATCAGCTGAAGTGCTTCTGGTCCCCACCAAAGCAGGCATGGGACTTTGCAGAAATAAATTCTGAATTACCAAATGATGCAAAGAGGACAGGGAGGGAGGTGACCCCATCCCAGGCTCTGGGGGTGCCTGGTGAAAGCAGTAGGAGCAGCACTCTGTACCCCAGGGTCTTCATCCTCTTGGGATTTATTGAAGGAAAAATTAAGGAGAACCCTCTCAAGACAGCACTAACCTGAAAGCCAGTCCTGCTCTACCAAAGGTTGGACCAAGTGGCCTCCAGAGACCACCTTCCACCTAAGCTATTTTAATTAAAATAATCCAAAAATGCCATTTTAAAAAATGGAAACATACTTCTCCTCCTTGAGGTCAGTCAGCTCAGCAAGAGCTTTGCAATGCAACTCCTGGGGATGGGAAACACACCCAAGAGAGTTGGGTTTTCTCCTGCACAAAGAACCAGTGAGGCCACAGCCCTGTAGCCACAGCTATGGGGATGCTGGAGAACCCAGTGGAGCACCCAAGAGACACGTAGCAGGACCTTACTGAGGGTTGAACCTTCCTGGCCACCAAGACAAGCAATATACCCATCAGCTCCTGACCAGCCAGAAGACAGCTACACACACAGAAAGGTCCCAGCTCCACCACAGAGGAGATAGTCCAGGCTGCCACCAACTGCAGCTACAAAGCACACCTACCCAAAGCCCGAGGGATCACATCAAGCAGCTCTAGACACCCTCATTCCCTCCCCAAGCACGTTTACCACTATTGACCTTCATTTTTCTGGACATCTAACTTCTGCTGAGAACACGAATGGGAGGTTCTCATTTCCACAAGGATCAATTTTAATTTTCCCAATTGATTTGCAGTTTGGGGCTGAAGTTTCAGAGGAAACTTGAGATTTTTTTTTTACTGAAGGCAACTTGAATTTGTACCTTAACAAACATGAGGTGTTTTTTCTTCCCCCTGTTAATTGAGGCAAAGGAAGCCCTGGCTGGTGCTGCTCAGCTGGACTGCAGATGGAGCAAGACAGAAGCAATGTGAACGTGTTTTTCACCTGTGCAGTGACTGCCAGAAGAAAAGGCAAAGCAGAGCTTCTGGGGACCTGGACAACACAAAGGACAGCACTAGAACCCACTGGGGCATTGCTGGTCCTGTATCTTTCCTACCCATCACATCAAAGTTGTCCAGCATCTCACCCAACCATCCCATTTCTATACAATACAGCTGCATGGGCACAGGTGACCTCCAGGACAGGCTGGAGAGGCCATGGCTGCTTCCCTCCTGGGAATATCACCTGTCCCCCCTGGGGACAAGGACTCCAGCCACATCATTCTCAGAAGGTCATGGCTGGATTCAGCCCAGTAAGGTCTGAGCCCAGGACTGCAAGGACACCATCACTCCAGCATCCTCCAGGTGACAGCAATCCAAGCAAGCTCCAATTCCAGCTCAGAATGAACCCAGTGCACCTCCTGCACTAAAGGCAAGACCACTGAGGACCTGAAAACCCTCCCAAAACTTAGTGTTGGGCATCACACCAAGGAGAAAAAAAAACATCTAAATCATGTTACCAGGCTAGAAACAGACTGATCACCACCCCCAGAACAGTGGTGGAAGCATTCACTGCCCGGGGCACGGGCACCAGCACCACACAGCCCTCACAGCACCCTTGGCCAGGGCCTGCCCTGGCTTGCCTGGGCACAGCACAGCTGGGGGTGTAAAAGCTTTGCCTTTTGTTTAATTGTTTGCTTCACTCAATACAAGTTGATGCAAATGGCTTCCCAGAAAGAATCATTACCCTTCGGTGACAAAAAAAGGGTTGAAGGATGTCTTGGGTATGAGTTGGGCACAGCTTGGACACAGGGCAGACACCTGTGTGTGCAAACTCCAGTAATGACCTTTCTCCCAGGAGTGTGAGGAGCACCCAGGATTGGATCTTAGAGGAAAAGATGTCCCCAGCCAACACAGGGCCGAACCTTCCTTGCACCCAGTTGGATCATTGTGACCATCACCTCTCCTCTTCCCTCCCCATGTTGGATTCTACCTCTTGCCTCCACCCCAACCTCTCCCCAGGGCAGTGCAACAGTCCTTGGTAGGGTTTTCCAGCAGATTTTGCACAGGGTTAGGCCCCCTGGGGAGGCACATCTCACTAGGAACTGTGCCATCCCCAGCAGCTCCACAAGCAGGGGACACCCAGGTCCACCCAGGGCTCAGCACCCCCATGACCCCAAACACAACAGAGCAAGCATCATCCATAAGCACGTGCAGGCAGGGAATGCAATTTGTCAGGGCTTGGCCTCAAACAGGCTCCCAGGGGAAAAGCCCAAGGGCCTCAGTGGAGCTGGAGAGCTGAAGACAGGGCATTGAGAGCAGCTGGGGAAGCCCCAGCAGTGCATGAGCTCCCAGCACCTGCAGGAAAGGCAGGAGCCAGGAACGCCCTGATGCAACCACTGAAATATTTCCCTTGCTCTCCAGCCTGCAAGGGGCTGCCCCAGGAAAGGGCTCAGGATGGAGGGATGCTCCATCAGGGCCGTATCATGCCCATGGGCCAAATGCCTCCAGTGTCATGGGGATGAGCTTGAGAAAGCCAAAGGGATGCTCCATCAGGGAAGGGACACAGCAAAAACCCCAAACCAGGAGGTGACCTCAGGGAGATGCAAAGCAGGAGGGTGGGAAGCTCCATCAAGAAGCTTCCTGGCTGAAGAGGCATAAATACCCAAAAGCCCTTTAGGTTGCACAACCACACTGTCCAGCCCTCCAATGCAGGGATTTGAATAATAAAAGTGATTTTCTCCTTGATGGGCCAAGAGTCAAGCACAGCAGGTAGGAGACAAAGGGTGGGACACGAGGGGCTATCCAGGAGGTCACAGACACTGGTGCAGGAAACGATGTCCCCAGTCCAACCTCCCCGAAAATCTGTTTATGCAGCACCTTATGACTTTAATTATACATAAAAGCAGGGTTGCAATATAAAGCAAGGTTATAATTTATAATCCAGGAGACACCTTGGGCAGGAAGACAATCTGAAGTGTCACCCAGCCAGAAAAGCGCTGAGCAGCCAGACAGCATGGGAGCAACAAACTCCAGAGGAAACCCCCGAGACACCAGCCCACATCTGAGTTTACTGAGAGGATGAAGAAACTGAGAGGAAAAGGATTGAAGTCACCTTTCAGGCATCTGTGTGCTGCAGGGGAATGAAAGCAAAAGTTCTTCGTGTTCTCAAAATCTCCGATAAACCCGGGCCAGAGAGTCCAAAGTTTGTTTTAATCCACAAATGCAACTTTCCGGGATGGGAGGAACTTGTGCAATTCCCCAGTGGCTGTAGGAGCTGGTTATGCGGTGCGAGGGCACCCCGAGGAGCGGCCGCCGGGCTCGGGGAGGGGGAGTGGGGCCGGAGCTGCCCACCCGACCGCCCTCCAGGGGCCAAAGGGCTCCGCCGGCATCGCTACACCGGCCTCATCCCGACTGCTCCGGAAAGGCTCCCGGCACCCAGCTCCCGGTCCTGGGAACCCCGGCATCATCCTGCACCCGGGATCCCCAGCGCCTCTCCGGTGCAGGAATCCCCGGCAGCTTCCCGAAGCCGGGACTTACGATGCGAGACCTCGGGCACCTTCCCAGTGCCGGGATCTCCCGCAGGCTCCCGGTGCCGGAACCCCCCCGGCTGCCTCACCGGTCCCGGGACCCCCCACAGGCTCCCGGTGCAATCCTCCCCCTTGCAGCTCCCGGAATCCTCGATACTTCCCCGAGACCCCCCGCAGGTTCCCGGTGTCGGAAGCTTCGGCAGCTCCGCGGGACCCCCCGCAGCCTCCAGCGCAAGTCTGCCCTGCAACCCCCACTCCCGGGATCCCCGAGAGATGCCCGGGACCCCCAGGACCCCTCCGCTCTCAACTTTGCAGCTCCAGGACCATCCCCCCGCCCTCTCCGCAGGATCCCGGTGCCGGAACCCCCAGCAACTCCCCGGGACACCCCCACCCCTCCAGCTCCCACTGCGAGCCCCCTCACCCTACAAGCCCCGGTACCGCGGTGTCTTCTCGCGTCCGTCCCCCTCCTTACCTGCCCCAGGCTGATGTATCCGTAAGCGGCGGCGAGTCGGGCGGCCTCGGCGGGCCCCCCCCGCACCCTCACGGCCCAGTGGTTGGTGTAAACGGTGCGGGAGGGCTCGGCGGCCGCCCCGCGCCCGGCCAGCGCCAGGGCCAGCAGCAGGCAGAGGCGGGCGGGCGGCGGGGTGGCCGCGCTCCCCGGGCCGGGGCCGGCTGCTGCGGGCATGGTGCGTGCTCCGCGGTGCCGAGCTGGGCGGAGCGGGGAGCTGCGCCTTTTAAAGCGGCCCCGGAGCCCGGCGGGGGCGGGGGGATGCTCCGGGGAAGGAGGGAGGGAGGAGAGTGGAGGGGGGGAACGGGGCAGGCGGAGGCGGCGGGGAGGGCCTGGCCGGGCGGTAGCGGCGGGGAAACGGGCGGACGGGGCGGCTCCCGGGCACCGCACCCTCCCCTCCCCGCTCGCCGCCGGGCATCCTCCTGCAGCCCCCGCTGCGTGCCCGGTACCGCTCCCCGGAAACCCCCCTGGACGCCTCTGCATCTCCCCTGCGTGCCCCGCCGCAGATACCCGCACAACTCTTGGCGTGTTCCTGGACAACCCCCGGCATCCCCCCAGTTTGTCTCCGGACAACCCCTTTGCATCTTTCCCCGCAAGCCCCGGTGCAGCTCCCCCCACCCCGAAACCACCATGTACCACCCTGCATGTTGCCGGACACCTCCCCTCGCCCCCCTGCATCGTGCTTTGTGCCCCCACATCTCCCCTGGCAGCAAATCCCCTCTGTATACCTTCACCCAACTCCTCGTACATCCCTGGGTAGCCCTCTGCAACCCTCTTCCCGTCCCCGCATCCAATGCTCCTTTGCAACCCCCCTAGCACCAATCTCTGGGCATCGTGCCTGAGATTATTCTGTGATCCTCTCCCCCACCATTCCTCCTGCACCCCCCCCAGGAATCTCCCAACTCCCCACCCCTCTGCACTACCCCCCGCAGGCATCTCCCGCTGCACCGCCTCTCTGCATCTCTCCAGCACTGCCCCACACAGCCCCTGGACAATTCCCCTGCATCTCCAACCCCCATACCCCTGGGCATCCCTCCCGGGCCTCCAGACAAACCACAGCCAGCTCCTTATGGGCCCGGAGGGGAGAGGCCAGGGAGGGCTGGCAAATGGGGGAGAATTTGGAGCAAGCCTGGCCGTGGTCACCATGAGAAGCACCACCGACAGCTGTGGACATGGGCAGAAGAGCTGAGGCACTGTCTTTGCCTCCCACAGATGCCACTTGGGGTATGGCAGAAAGCTTGTGAGGTATTAGAAAAACAGGTTTTGTTAGGGAGAAGGCAGCAGCACACACAAAGGACGGGCTCAGGAATGGGTCAATGATGGTCTGTTCCTCAGCCCTCCCTGCCAGTGCAGGCACAGGGCTGCAGAAATCCAACAACTGCCCAAAATGAAGTGGCTTTTCAGTCACAGCTTCACCTCCATCACATCAGAACTTCAGAAATGCCCCTGGGGCTCGTAGTACCCCAGCACTGAGCCATACCAGGCACTGTGGCTGCAGCCACAGCTCCCACTGGGATGGCCTTCGGGCAGCTGTTATTCCCAGAGTGGGTGTTGTCTGTTTTCCAGGCCCTGAACAGATTTAAGAGGTATTTGGAGCATAATCTCTGTCTGCCAACCAAAGCACTGACAAGATGTCCTTGGAGCTGCCCTCAGCCCCATCCATCTGAAAGCAAACACCTTCCCAAGCCTCAAGCAGCTTTCCAAAACCCACCTGGGCACAGCCCTCGGGTGAGGAATCATCTGGAAAACGATACCATCAGCAGAGAGGAGACATGGGGTGGGTGGAGGAGGACGCTGAGCACATCCTGCATCCCATCACCAGAGCCAGAGGGGGGAATCATGGTCTCATCACCATGGGTTTGCAGCAGCCCTGTCAGCAGGCAGGCGAGCTAGTGACACTGAGTTTATAGGAAAGTCCTCCTGCTCAGTGGCAAGCTTAAACCAAGGGAATAATTATGGGAAACCTGTTCTGCATCAGAGAGGGACAAAATATTCTGGCAGCTCACATACTGGCTCATCCACAGGCAGCAAATCTATGGTGAGGGGCAGGCAGAGGGGAGTCTCGTCCCGTGCAATTAGAAATACCAGTGAAATAGGGAATTGGTGACTTTCTGTGTGCAGAGTGAGTTGTGCTGGCACGGGACAATTGGCTGCCACAGGCAAAGGGGGGTTTGGTGACTCTCTGTGCCCACCACAAGCTGTTGCTGATGGAAATCACTGCAGTTATCAGTCACGGCATGTGGGGATGCTGGAGTCACAAGCAGGTTAGGAATCATCATCCCAGGCATCCTTGCAAGGCCACTTGGCCCGGGCAGAAGCGATGGGTTTGTGCACGGCCATTTCTTCTGATTAAGCAGTGAAGGATGGTTTCCATTAGTACTGGCTCTCTGCAGATCCAGTCTTTATTCCCCATCTGGTTTCTGGGCTTTTCCACCAGTTCCCCGTGGATTAAGGTGCGTGAGATGGATGAGCAGGGCTGGCGGGTGCAGTGCCTGCTACGTGTGTGATGCACGTGGAGAGAGATGTGGAGCCAGAGAGGTGACAATAGATTAAATGAGTCCCACCCCTTTGGTCTTGCAACATCCACCTCTCTCTGCCAGAGATCTGCGGGGGCTGAAAAGGAGGGAAGAAATACTGTACTGGGAGCAGAGAAAGAGGATTGGGTACCAGCAGCACCAGGGATGGTTTAGGGTCTGGTGGTGGTGAAAGCTTTCTGATGGCAAAGAGCGTGAAGGTGGGAGAGGGGTTGCCTGAGTAGGATGCAAAAGTTCTGTGTTAGGTGATGAAAAATGGGCAAATCCATGCCCAGGAGCACTCTGCATCCCACTGCAGTGACCCTATGGGCAGCAAAAACTTTCCATCCCAAGGACA